>JAGDQP010008460.1:63-24551 GCA_022664845.1 Lepisma saccharinum
AATAATAATAATAATAATAATAATAATAATAATAATAATAATAATAACAACAACAATACTCACCGGGAAAAGCGCAAAATTATGAAAAATAAAGAGTTTTCAAGTCAAATTAAACACATTGAATTGTTTAAATCAGTGGTTCTCAACCTTTTTTGTTCGCGGCACCCTATTCTTTATGTAGTGCGATCCAGTGGCACATGTATCATACTAGTTGGAAACAATGCGGGAGTCACAAAAAACAATTAGCTCAAGTGTCTCAGAAATAACTCAAATCTTTTATTATTAAACGATAATTTCCTTGTTTAAAAAAGATCAGTTCATGCATATTGTTTCTTGTTCCTTTTTCTAAGTAAATATTGAGTGAAATTATTTTAAATCACTAAGTCTCAGAAGTTTCGCGGCAAACCCAGCAAATCTCGCGGCACAATAGTGTTCCGCGGCACGCCTGTTAAGAACCATTGGTTCACTTAATGTGATCAATAATTCTTCTGGGTATATTTAACAATTCTAAGTACACTATATCAACTAGTAGATGGGACCATTAGTTTGAATTCAACCAAGAATGGGGATTTATAGTTTTCCCCTTACCCGTCAAATATTTCGTCGTTCATCCTAGCAAGCACACATGCTTGAAGTCTATTACTTCTTTTCCTTCTGTAAAACACATTGAATGCACTCATTCCCTTAGTTTTGTTATTACTGAAAAGAAATATGAGAAAATTACCCTCAGTACTGAGAAAATAAAACTATTTCATAATAAACAAGTGAGCCTGAAGAAAAAACTGGTGCCTGAGACTGGGCTCGAACACAGGTACCCGTAGTTCAAAAAAGGAAAAAAATTAAGAACTAGTGCGTTTAACAGCTCGGCTATAAGTTAATACTATGTATCTTTTGTTTGCCAATGTATAGTAGTAATAGCTGGGGAGCACTGGCAGTTCAGTTTTCACTATTTTGAGGTTGTATGGCTATTTTGTCATCAATAAATATATCTACTTATACTGCCGTTCAGCAGACTGCATTTAGAATACATGACAAAGCCAAAATCAAACATAAGTTGAATATCTGAGGAAATAAAGGCCCAAGTGGATATGCAGTGGTGCAGACTCTATCAAACTTATCACGCTCTCTTTCAATATGCTCAGTACACGATAAAGACTTTATTACAATTTAATTTTAATATCTCCTTTTGTAATATAATAAATAAAACAGCTCTTTCTTAGTTGTTTATGTTTTAGGTAACCAATACACAACATTCATTTAAAGGAAGATTACCTAATTGAACTTTAGTTTAAATTTCGTGCGCTGATCATGTTAAAAGTTCGTTAGATATTTCTTATTTGTTTTAACAAAACCGGGGCGATATTAACATGTATTTTGGTATATTCTGTTCCTTTGAAAATACTTGAACATTTCTTATTTTGAGAACATATTCATAATTTTAATCTACTTTAGTGTTATAGGTACTGTTCTGTTTCTTTCAGGTTTATTGCTCCTTCTGTATGCTGAAGGTACCGTTATCATATTATTACAATGATAATAGTAATATATCCGCTGGGGTTTAGTGGTTCTGACTACGAACTTCTGGTCAACACTGGGGAGGTACGCTGGCAATCGCCTTGACTAATATTTTCCAGTTTTTATAGATACACCAAGTGAATGCCGGATGGTGCATAGAATATGATCCTGTTCGTTACCTTTCCTATGCTTACTCTCTTTTAAATGCTGGATTGAGTTGAATTTGATTTTTTAAGCCCCTTTGGCATCTTTCGCTCAGATCGGGATGGATTAGGAAAAGGGTGAAGAAGATATTGGTCAGGACTTTTCGTAAGGCACCATCCCGGCATTTGGATGGTGAAACTGAGACAAACACTAGAAAACCTCGGTCAGAATAGTCGGTCATGGAGTTCGATCTCATGTGCCTACCTATTGCCGCTTCTAAGTCCGTTAAATGTTGGAAAATAGATTAAATTCATCATAGTTTAGACCATTAATTCAGTCAGGGTTTTCAGCTTGAGGGGGTGTAAAATCAAAATGGGAGGGGTTGTCATTGGGGTTTCTAACTTTCTATCGTTTTTGACCGTAAAAAATTAAAGTTGAGTGTTCTCTCCAGGATTTGGGGTTCTGGCAGAATCACTGCTTTCGATATGGATGTCAGTCGCATAATAATGTTAATAATAGTTACACCTTTGTTGCAAAATGTCCACCGTTAATATTAATGTTTATCTTCATCACGAAAAACTTCCGTTGTGTCGGTTGGCAACTATTGTAGGTGTTTGATTCCGCTGTTGCCACATATCCCACTTTTTCGGACTTTGAAATTTTCAGTCGCGCAAATGAGATTTGGAGAACTGTACAAAAATCCAAAGACACCAGATACTTCTTTCAACTAAAAAAATCTTTCTTTTACCGTATTAGTAGCTGTGTCTAAAAGAGCAAAATAGAAGTGGATCTTGAAACATTCGGAGGGGTCAGCTACATTTGCAGATTCATCTGCTTATTCGTAGTCAAACATTCTCTTCTTATTTCGAATTTCTCTTGCTCAAAAACTGGTTCTATTCCAACTTCTTCTGCTACTTCACTAGCATCAACCAGAACTTTCTTGAACTCCAAATCACTTCTAACAGTAATCAAATACTCCTCTGTTCTTTTCAGGTGACTAACTGCTCTTTCGAGAGAGAAATCCTTTTCTTGCAGTATTTTACTAGCTAAGTTCACTTGAAACAAAATGTTGTGCCATGTGACAAGAGCGACTATAAACTTGAAGTCTGAGATGATGTTAATTGACCCGAGGGCTTCTGCCTTAGTTTTGATGCCCCTCGAGCCTGTCAGAGTTGGATCTTGAGAAATCTCTTCCAAAGCATCACACACATTAGCTAACTGGTGACGCAGGGGCGTTAGTGCATCGTCAATTCTATTGGACCATCTTGTATGGCTCAGAGGTTTTAGTGTCAAAGATGGCAAGTGATGGCGTAAAATCTCCCATCGACGAGTCGATGCAGAAAAGTATACATATGTTCGTTGGTCCACATCAAAACAGGTAGTTAATTCCAAACAACATGAAGCTGCATCATTTACCACAAGGTTCAAAGTATGTGAGCAGCATGGCACATAAAACGCTCGTGGGTTGATATCCAAAATCCTTCTTTGAACCCCACTTTCTTTTCCCCTCATATTGCTGCCGTTGTCGTAGCCCTTTCCTCGAATATTCTCAACAGGCAATGACATATCTTTTAACTTTTCTAGAACTACTTCAGCCATGGACGCACCGGTACTTTTTTTAAGAGTAATAAATCCCAAAAAGTGCTCTTTCACCACTATACTTGATTGCCAATAGACTCTTTTTTTTATGTTGCCTCAGAAGACGAAAGTACTTGTACGAATCTAATGATCATAGTCATTTGCTCTGTATGGTTAACGTGTGGGGTGTAGTCCAATATGATGAAAAAGTATTTAGCTTTTTGAACTGATAAGATCTCTTTATTTATGGCACTAGCCAACTATTGAATCAATTCGTCTTGTATGATTTTTTCCCAAGTAATGGGTATGCCTTTTGTCATCACTTCTGGTATATGCTCATTCATAATTGGCTCAAACATGGTAAAATATTCAATAATTTTCTAAAAGTTTCTGTTATCGCGAGCATCCAGTTTTTCAGTTGTTCCTCGAAACGACAAGTTTTGGGAGCCAAGAGCTCTAACAAGAGCCAACAGTCGTTCCAAAATTTGCTGCCAGTAGGTTTCTTCTATTTTATCTTCAGGAGTATGATCAACGGTTGAGTTTAATTTTTAAAGGTTTGTCTTCAGCGTCCATTGCTCATAGTTGTTAAGGTGCTCAGTAGATGCTTCATGTACTATTGTGCCAATCATCACAACCACTTTGGCCTAACGAAGAGGAAACACTTATGCCAAAAACTTTACAACAAAAACAAAAGGCTTTGTCAGTAGATCTTGAATACTGAAGATAATCTCGGTATACTACTTCTCCATTCGAAAGCCTTCTTCTGTAATGAAAATCAGAAAATTTTCTGTTTTACGAATTCTTTGGAAATGTGCCTTTAACTTGTTCAGGACCATGATCCACTAACATAGTCCGTAAGGTTTGACGGCTAATACCCAGAGTGTCCCAAGAAGCTGGATCAGCAAAATCAATTGTTGCTATGCAAGGGTTTGATTTTTCCGGAAGCAATTCTTCAGCTGCATCGTCCATTTCAACGATATCCGTACCACCACCATCTTCTTGGGCATGGAACTGGTCGTGTTTTGCTTGTTTATCAAATATTGTTGTTATTTCAATCTCGGTTCCCCGTTTTTGTTCTCTTGCATCTGTACAGCAAGTTGATGTTGATGGCGATTCATTGTCTGTCGTCACTGTCGACTCTTTTTGTAAATGTGGGTCACTTTGTTTTAACAAGTATTTTTTCAAACGACCCGTTAGCTTTTTTCGCCGATTCTTCTAGTTCCTGTTTCCTTTTTCTGAAGTGCCAGATTTTTTTTTTTAACTATACTCGTACATGAAAAACAGTGTCTAAACTAACTTTGGCAATTTGGCAGCAAAACAACACTTTCACAATGCTAAATTTCAGGGCCGCCACATAATAAGTAAATTATTTACTTCTTCCCCAACTTTTCTATAGTAAAAGGATATTCCAGAATTTACTTCCTTCAGCCTCGATGAACACTACTACTAAGGACTTCTTCTCTACAAGACTAGGAACAGATAAGATTAAGAACTTATTAACACCAAACTTGGTACTCATGGATAATCACTGCTATCAATGGGAGGAACTCACCTTATCTTCCTATCCATATGCGGCCATACAATGCATTAATTCCATAAGTCACGAGAACGCATACAAAAATAGGTAAATCTATATTTTCAGAGTCTGATATTAGTTTGTAACGTTCAAGCAAGAGATTTTCATAATATCTGGATGGATCAATTATCAATCATTCAAAACAAATGAAATACAAAATACGGATACGGTACACTTGCAGGCATATATTAAACTCACTTTTTTTTAAGTTCTGATTCTTTAATATTTCAATCAAATGGAAGTTCGTGAATCGCGATTCTTCAAAAGCAAAAGCCGTAGCATTTAACGGTACATGCGCAACACGCAACACCTCAAACTGGATCTGTACCAATATGTTTTTCTGCCCTTGTAACCATTATATGGGCCGCCTAATCCACCGTTGTTCTAACCTAACTGCCTCCTTGCATTCACTTAGACACTTGCAGAGGTATTTTTCAGTGATATCAACTACGAACAGCTTCTCTTGAACACAGATCTATTTACAATTTTTAGAGCGAATATTCTACCAGGCTTACCCTAAATAGAAGACAACTTTCGGTATGGCAGGTACCATGACACCCTGATATAAAACATTGTGAATGTACATGCAAATTCAGACAGCTGATACTTAATCAGTTAAAACAAATTTTCGTCAACGCACTGGACTTTCCAGAATATTTTTCAATTATGAACTCGTAATTATTTATTCTTCAGAACTGTATTGTAAAACAATCCAAAAATAAACGTACTCCGCGGACGGGGTCGGGGGTCCCCTTATTTCCTTGCTCCTCCTACATTATCAATTCTTGCTTTACAAATGGATCTTTAATGTTCCACGTATCCAGTGAATATTCCTCTTCGCACTACTATCATATATTTCATTTCTGTTTCATGGTGTTCATTTCTATTAGTGATATCGACAGTCTAGTTCGAATGCCGCAGCGCCAGCGCAACGGAGTGGGACTGTGGGAAGTGCAGGGTTGCCAAACTGAATAGTTACTATCCCATTTTACAATTACGATGACAACTAACAAAAAATAAAATACCATCCGTCCTTCATTATCTACAAGTACAACTTCTTCTTCATAAACGTGTGGGGCGCTGAAGTAAGCAAGTTTTAATAATTAATGCTTGTAAACCATACGTTACATCCTAAGTTTCCGCCCTTACATTTAAAAAAAATCTACCGCCCTAGGCAGCCGCCTAGCTTGCCTATATGGACCGGCCGGCCCTGGCTGCTAATAATTATGCGATTATCTACTATCCGATAGTTATTGGAATAATCGGATATCAGATATCCCAATAATGAGCTGCTCGATTAATTAGATATTAGATTATTCGGACCGAGTGGCCGTTATTCAGTTAGTAGAGTGTTGGCTTCACATTCAGAAGGTCCTGGGTTCGAATCCAATGGCTGGATATCCTGACAGATTTTTATTCAGGGTTTCTCCTCGGTTACCTCAGGCTTGATGGTAGCTTTAAACTAGGCCCTGACCCAATTTTTTCCCAATTCCTCCTCCTACTCTATCTCGGTCTGAACCTAAGATGGCTAAAGGCCACAAATACAGTTCAATTCACAAATACAACATGTAGAAAAGAAAAAACGTTGGAATCGTAATAGCACAGGAGGAAGAAACTGGAAATTGGCAGATGTACTGAAACACTTTAGCAAGATCTTCGGTTCGTGATTCCTGGATTATAGTTGCTCTCGCGAGACGCTTGTTTTTTAAAGTCCAGACTCTCCAACTCGGAGTAGAGCGCCTGGATACCAAATCCAATCTCTTACTCGGACTAGGATACCTTTTTAGTAAACACTCTATACAGGGTTTACAGGGACTCTAACTGGAACTCAACACAAGTGCCATCTATTGTCAGTTTTAGAAACTAGCTATTATTAACTCGGCCTGCAGGGAAGAGATAAAAGAAACTAATGGAAATGTATTTTCAATACTACTACTACTACAGCTACTGGTTTCCCTATTATCAGAACTACTTCTACTACTGGCGGACTAGGCCAGGAGAGAGAGTTCTATTAAGAAAATAATAGTGATCAGAAAGCTGAAGTGAGGTAAATTCAACGAATTAAGTATTGAAAATCCAGTGACCGGTGCATTTCAAGCCTGGCAGACCCTGGCGATGCCAGAGTACTTTTTAAATGTTTATATCTAGAGGAAGCTATATATAAAACAGTACGTATAACTGCCAGAGCACTATTTTCTGTTGAAATACACCACTAAATATAACTACATATTGTATTAATTCCTCTATGGTTTTATTCAAATTTTTGGTGAATGGTCTATGTAGACTTGATTTTCATTTTCCTAACTTATTAACATCAATTTAGTTAGTTGATGTTTTTGAGCTAAAACTTTATGAAATTTAAATGTAACTGGAAATGAGAATTCACTTACCACGTATTCAATTTCCGCATACACAGTATTTCAATTTGAATTCCTTTTATGCATTTAGACATCTAAGGCTCAGGTGAGAGTAGGATAGGGGAAAGGATTAAAGTATGAGTCGGCCAGGGCGTAATTCAAAGGTATTTGCCTGGTGTGACTGAGTAAAAATCTGATTGAGCTTGTCAGGATGGTCGGTCGCTGGGATTGAACACAGGACTTCATAAATTGAAGGCTGAATTCCTGAAGCCGAAACAAGAAAAAATGCTTTGAAGAAATTTCTGAACATGCATAGATTCGAAGCTACTATCTGGACAATTAATGACAAGCAAATCACATTATAATGGTTTAACAAATCACATTCAAAGTAGTACCCAATAAATACATAAGCAAAATTTATGATTGGAGAATGCAACTTAGAAAGGATTTTTAATTTAGATTACTGCAAAGGTCAATTAGTTGGCAAATAAATTATTGCAATGAAAAATCTCTTCTTGTACTGCATTCTTTCAACTATAAACTTTGATCTAAAGAACCATTGACTATGTTTTTTATTGATTTACTCACCTGACACATTTTACGTCACTATTTGTCAAGATATTACGACATTTTTGACGATGCCTGGCTATATTTGATGCCTCTAGTCTCTCTCTATCTCCGAAGCAAGGTATGTTACTGTACGATATTTTTGGTCAAAATGATTTTAAACTTGAGTATTCATTTCGGAGTGAATTTCAAAAGGGAGGGAATGAATACTGTTGTTGGAATGAAGATCCGATGTGCTGCACATTTTCATTTCCGAAAGTGTTGTAAATTCTTAGAACATAGATAGGTAATAGATATGCGGTAAGTTTCACCAATCTTCGTTAAGAGTTTACGTAACTTTAATATGCATTGAACTCGCGAAAAATGGAATCCCTTAACGATGGTTGGTGAAACCCATGAATGGACTTTATAGCGAGATCACTACAACTGTACCCAAATATGGAACTCAAAAGAAGAACCAATGGCTCTTGAATTCTTTAATCAAGGAGCTATCTCGAAGATGAATTGAACGTATCCTATAAGCTCTATTTAGATCCTAGTACACCTCCAGTTTTCTTGCTACACCTCCTTGATGTGAAAATGATTTACACCACATATCCTTCAAAGTTTTATATACATCCGTAGTTTCAAATCTTTGCAAAGTCCCTAGATTTTTAGTCATACATAAGAAGATCATCCAAAATCAGTCAACAACCGAATGAACAGGAATGGGATGGGATGAAAACGAGAAATTGTATCCTATATTTACGCTTTGAGTTCTGAGAAAGTACGTTCTCAATAAAAGACAATATTACATTATTCGTGACATGAGACTGACAAAAAATTAATCACCATGTTATGTTAAATATACTTCGGTTTGAAATAGAAATTTCCTGATGCTCTACATCTAAACTGTTCTTATCAAGAGAATAACACTGGGCTGAAGACATTACACTAAATGAATTTTTATGAAGCTATTTTCTCCGTATTAAGTTTATGGGCTTACTGAGCAGTTTATAATTGTCTCTATAAACACCTTTTACCAGATTTACAACTATTTTATAACCAGAAACAATCAAATAACATATGTCATACAGGAAAATGGTTGATAAGTACGGTTACCAGTTACCTCTTAAGCGTGGGAAAGCTGTTTCCAATAGAAAAGGATTAACAATAGTTTAACTCAACGAGAAGATGAATTCCTATCAGTTTTTTTTTATTACTTGCTAATCTGTAAAAATGTTTTTTTTTAGAACATTCACTTAATGTGATAACACCAAATACAGTGGTTGCAATAAGATCCCAAGAAATCCCGGAATGCGGAAGGAAAACTACCAACGCTTCAGGTTATCAGATCACTCTTAACCTTTAAATGTTTTGAAAGGAAATGAATTATAATATATTTTTGTGGGGACCGTGATTATAATGAAATACTGTAACGGATGTAACAAGTAGTTACTAACTTCAATTTTACATTGCTACGCGACTCCACAAGGAAGTTCAATATTTATCTGAAACAGTAGTGTTAGTGTTGTTGTAGCTAATGAAAAACAAAATCGACTTAACAGCATTTGTGTTTATTATTCAATCTTATTCAAAGTCAGGATATATAACTGATTGTTTACTAATTGTTTACTACAACCACAAAGTAAATACCTATACGTATTTATTTTGTTTTACAACGGATAATTACAAGAATAGAATTTTGCCTCTGTGACAGTCATTTACGTATTAATAGCAAAGAGTGCAAATCGAACCCAAATATTCAACCACGTGACCTTCATCAAAGAGATTTAAAATTTGAAAATGAGAAACAAACTCTTCGAAACGTTGTGAGGATTCCTAATACCATATTCACCTGATGAAAATCAACCCGAAATGTCATTGTCTCTCTTATTAGTAATATACTGTATAAAATGCATTCCAATCTAATCAATAATATACTTTATTTTTGTATGGACCATTCTAGTAACTTTTGACTTCGGCTCGTCACGATTATCCGTCACGTTCTAGTTAAAATCCACAATCATAAAAATCCATGCCCCGGCCGGGATTCGAACACGGGACCTTCAAGTCGTTGGGTTAGTGCCCTAGCTCACACGGCTATCAGATCGGCATCTAATCAGTAACTAATTGTGGTACTGATTAACATAAATAATGCGTTCGACAGTGTAAATATAGACATTTTAATAGATATTCTCCAACAAATTAAACTTCCGTACATCGCGAGGAACAACTTGGAACCTGTTAGAAACAACATCACTAGCTTTTCAATTTACTGATGAAATAAGCAAATCATGTGTAACTTCTCGTAGTCTGTCGCATTTGGTGCAAGCTCTACATCTGATGCACAGTTTTTAAGATACACTTATACAGTATTAGGCAATGCTGATGTAATTCAAACAGTTAAAAATTAATACTCCTTTTTAGGATATGTTCACATTGATGCGCGTATACGGACCACGTATCTAAAATATTCTCATACTTTGGCGGGGTGTTGCAGTCCTCGATGAGACATTATATTTACATGATGTACAAATCTTTCTCAACATGTTTTGAAGTGCAACATAGCTTCTTATTCATGACGTTAAACCATATTTTATGCAGGATCAAAAATAAAGATACAGGTATAGAATCTTCCTAGATATTGTACAAGCCAAGATCTGATATTTATTGAACGGTAAATTTGTTTTATTCTATTTAAAATTAAAAAAAAAACTTCACTTAACAGTCACAGATAGAGGAAAATTAAAATTTGGTTTCCATTCATTGAAACAATACTTAGAAAATTATTAGATTAAATTCCGAGCATAAGAAAGTAAACTAATTATTTTTCTAGATATTTTAGTCCACTATACAATAGTATTATATTTTCCACACAACGAACATCTGTACAGACAAGATAAAATAGGTCCATCATATCAACACCAATAGGGTTACGATAATACTGTCCACACTAAACGAGATATTCTCGTCACCATCACAACAAAGATCAGGCAATGGGCAACAATTGGAATGTAAATTCGAATTCATTTCTTAATCTTTTTTTCTTTCACCATATCCGTAGTTATTTTCTTTCTTCGCCTTCTTTTCTAAAACTGTGCATATTAGCCAAATTAGGCTACTCATACTTAAAATATAATTGACAAGTGTAAAGCTGCTTAATATCTTTAGATCACCAGTTACAATGAAGTGGGATTGTTCATTCCTATTCCCTTTTAATATTTTACAACAATTATTATCCAAGTATTGTAAATTACAATCTGCCACATGGTGAGATATCGACCCAGTTGTAGTCGAGGAAAAATATTTGAGGTATTTTTTCTGCCCGAATGCATTTAGATGCTTACACTTTGTATTTAAGAATGTTAAGTATTATCAATGAAAGTAGGTATTGGGAATAGTCTATGGAAGGTTACAGAGTTCTTTTATTTTTACTATTTTATTAACACTGAGGAATTCTAAGCTCATTTAGCTCTTCAATCATAAGGTAAGGAATTTTTTATGATGCTGGTGATGATTCTTGCCATTATGATTGATAAGGACGATGAAATTTCCACCCGCAATGCCGCATTTTAATTGTAAACTGCTATTTCAGAGACTATAGAATGTTTCCTCAGAGAGACAGTCACTTTCTTGTAGATAAGATCCTTTATTCTGTTGGAGGTTCAGGTTCTATTGTAAATACAAGAGTATAACTTGTAACAACAACCTTTTCTACAGGAAGTCGCATATGTGATTAACAAAACGTTCTACAGTCACTCAAATAACATAATTTTGTTATCTTTTTCCAGTGCCTAACACAATGTTATGGGTTAATAAGACAAATGCAGTTTTATTCTCGCTCATGGCACTGATGGAGACAGCGAGCTGTGTTAGAAGAAGAAATGCTACTGCGTGTATAATGGATAAAGAAAGATGAGATCTGCAACAACGTGGTGGAAGTCGTCAGAAACGGGAATATCTGGGTGCTTTGGAGGAAGAGTCTGATTCTACCTTCAAAATGGAAAAGAATATGTATAATTTATATGATACGGTCTCATAGCTGATGAGAGGGGCTTGGTTACGGAATATGATATAAAAATTAAGAGTAGAATAAAAGAATTGGCACAATCCAAACCATCGTTTCAAAAATTATAATACTTACGTTGTGTTTAGGCTTTCAATGTAATTTTAAGTTACATCTTTACTTATCCAAATATATTCTGACACACCTCGTATCTATCCTCAGGGACGCACAAACGAATATCGATTAAATACGAGTATAGAGTAAAAATGATAGAAGAAAATAACAGGAGAAGATGAAATAAGAAACAGAGTACAAGAGAATTATTTTAACTGTGCATGTGGAAGGAAATTATTGTCTCGACTGGTTTTAGTGTTTGCAGGTTGTGCATACAAAAAACATTGAATATTCAATAGTTACAAATTACTGAATTGGAAAACTTGACAATTACCTGATATTATTTGATCAACAGATTTTATGTACCTTAAAATCGAACACATAGTATGTAAATAAATCGAATAGTACGTATGTAAATATTTGAGTGTAATTTGTTTACCAATGATAATATATGTGCAATCAATAAATATGGCTAAGTTGGGTATTGTGTTTATTTGTGTTCCTTGAATAAATATTCTACGAATGGAGACCAATAATTGTGTTAATTAACTTTGTCTGTATTTAATTCCGGACATTTACTAATGACTTAACACTTCCATGACTGATCGATTAATATTTGTTTTGGATTTGTGATGTATCCTAGCCAATGCTATTTCATGTTGATCGTTTCTCCAAGAACTCTGGTAATGGTGTTTACCAAGTCATGACTAGAAGCAATCCGCAGATTTAAATTACCGAACATATTAGAGATGCAAAAATTGGTTATCCAGTTTCGGGACTACCCCAGCACTTAAAAACCACTTTCCATGACGTTTCGGATGTAAAACTGATAAAAAGGTCAAACTCTGCGAAAGAAACAGTTGTCTATAAGAACTATTTTATAAATAAAAAAAATAAATCACGACCAAGGTATTCTAAATAATGTTCATCTGTTTAAATAAAACCAATTTAATTTTTCAAGATTTTTTATTCAATATATATGTAATGTATGTGTATATAAATTTGCTCTTTTTCACCTGGTTTAATCTCCCACAGGCACTTTATATCTTCTTCACTTTGCATCATTATAACGTTATTTTTTAGATAGATTATTACATTTTTTTTAATTGCATTGCTTAAAATGGTTCTCTGGGCCACATTTTGGTAACTAGTCTCTAACCTTTTTGACTGGTACATGATCTGCTCAAAATGGCCACCAGATTCTTCCATCGTCGTTTTTGAGTTTGCACACTCTCACTTGTTTCTTAATAACGTGGGCTCTACCTCAGCAATTTTAATACCCATCCTGTTAACCTGATGTCCTCTTTAATTTTGCACCTGAGGAAGGACTTGCATTTGAGCCTGAAAATATTATTGTACTTTTTAGTATTGTGTGCTTTGACTTTTAATTACACGGGAAAGGCCTGTAATTATTATTTGTCAAATATGATTACAGGACGTGCCACAAGACAGTATATACATGACCTTAAATCTTCAGTGAAGGGAAATGTTCCTACGACTTCATACTCTGGTCTATCTCTCATGAGTTTAAATGATTTTAAAAAGGATTTAGACGTTAATTAGTACAACTAGTTACGTAGAAACTTGGGAATAATGTCCAGTACTCCTGGCGTTTTCTTTACTCACAGACTAATGAAATATCTTCAATTGTATGAAGAAAAGTACTGGCTGCAAAGTTATTGATGGAATTCAAAATTAAGTTTAACCTCCCGTTAATTTATTCCAAAGGACTGTGGTGTTAAGTTTAGGTGGAAAGACAGTTAAACATCCCAAAATTAATATTAAAGAGTGAAAAGTATGTGACTGAACCGGGGATCGAACCCGGGACCTTTGGGTTACCGTCCCAATGCGCTATAAACTACGCCACCCAGTCGACCCGTTTTCCAATCACACACTTTCCACTCTTGATGTCGATGTTCTCTCTCTCAGCGTAATTAAGAACATCAAATGATTGGTTTTAATGCTTTGATTACAAAATTTATTCAAGGATTATTAACGGACGAAACATTTTGTTCTAACATGTAAATATTCTTCCATTGATAAGCGATACTTTGCATCGCATTTCATATTCATCATTAGTTCTTTGAAAGGATGAGTTTCACATGTAATATATATGAAATGACCTCTGAGTCACCGTGTTGCTGTACAGAGTAAAAACAATCGAGCGTAATTACTCAGCCAAAGTGTGTTCATCTCATATTCGGAAGGTCCAAGGTTTAAATTTTGGGTCATCCTCACTAAGGTTTTTTTTCTTTCTGTCAGTCACATCAGGCGAATATCAGGAATGAAGGATTATCATAACTGACTGACACTTCGCATCTAATTTCATTTTTTTTTTCTAGGAAGATGCCGGGAAGGGTTCACAGGGAAAATCAATGGACATTAAGTGGATTATATCTATTTAGTATTATAAATATATCTAAAATATTACTGCTGTATCTGTAGTTATTAGTATGTTCAATAAACTGATATAATTGCATATTATGTTTAATTTTATTTCGTGTTTTAAACATCCTGTTTACAATCAATCATAATGTTAATTCTGTTCAGATCATGTCCATGTAACAGTTTGTAAACATTTATTTTGTCCTATAAATATCTAATTGGTTGAATTGATATTAACGTCCTTTATAAATGTCTGAATCCTCCAATTCTCTTCTCCGCACCCTTCTGAAATGTCCAAAAGTTCGATTTGTTTTAAGGCAACTTTGGAACTTTTTCAACCCACGTGTAGATTCAACTTATCAACTATTAAAGGAAATTAATTTATAGTTGGATGCTAAGGTTACAATGAGAAGTTTGGTGAATTTCTTTCGTTTTGGTTGACACCAAATTGTTAATCACGGTTTAAATGAGTCTCCAGGGTTGGGACCAACAGTTTTGTTTATGATTAATTGATTTTTGTTAATGATTTATTTAGGATTCAGTACATTTTAAGCTTCATGATCACTTATTTGTCAACTGTCACTAATGTGGTCTAGTACTTAAATCGTTAATTTTTCAAATACATTGATTAATTCTGTCGACACACTATCATTGTCAGCCGCCCACCCTTCAGAGATTAGTTAATGTGTTGACATTGTTTCCCTTTCTTTTCCATAATCATCATCAGCAATAGAGTTCTGCCTAAAGCAACAGATCTTTCAAGGCACGATAATCCTTATCCATTGATTTCATTCTACGCTTCCCTTTTTGTCTCAGCATACACTTTATTTCCCTTAATACTGTCACGAAATTCTCTTTCTCCTCCTCTTTTACTCTCAACTATAAATTCAATTGCATTCCTAAGTATCCAATCTCTGTGTATCTAATGTCCTAACCAGTTTTCTCTTCTTCATTGTCTCCAGTGTCCCTCGTCTCTCGCCTACTCTTTTCAATACATTTTCTCATTCCACATTTTTGTCCAGCGGATTCTTCACATCCATATTGTGAAAGCTTCCATTTTTTCTTTGTTTACTCCTTCGCATCTCTCTCACACACACAATCGAAATTGTTACTAATTAAATGGAAAAATTACAAATTTCTTCTATACAAGTACATACTTATTTTTATTATTATCATAATCACAGAGATCAATTAACTACTTTCCTGAGACAATTTTTCCACAAGTATCACATCAAAAGGGTATAAGAGTAATTTTCGCTCCTTTCAATCTAATATTATGCAGTGTTTTCAGAAGGAAGGAATACCTGTTGGGTTATGTGCAACGATCTATTGTTACTCCAGATGTATGAAGAATAGATAATTCTACACCACACCGGATAGATATTTAACGGAAAATAGCGATGCTATTGTCGACTGTCAATATGCTGTGAGTGGTATATTTTTCTTGTAATAAAGACGACAATTTTATTCATTTTGCAGTAATTGTTTTTTTATATCTCCACAATTTTTTGTTGGTACTTAGCCCCTTTCGATATCTCTCTTTCATCAATAGGATATCAAAACGTAAAACACAAACATTCTAGTTGTTTCAGTTAATCAGCATACAGCTATCACAGATTTACATACTGAATGCCCGTATTTAACAAAGTACCAATGCACCATACGATCAAGGGGTTCGAGTATGTGTAGAAGTTTGGAATGCAGATTTAGTTACCCAGCTTGCAGCTATAACCGATTTATCTTACTTAAGGTCTGTATTTAGCAAAACAAAGAACAATACCCCACATGTGTATAGATTTACCTTACGGAAGGTTCGTATTTGATAAATCATTTTACTCAGTCACACTCACAGGATGGGCAATGGTGCTTGCAGCCAATATCAGCGTCATAGCTTAAAGAGCTAGGGCGCATCAGGGGCCAAGATAATTGGAATCTGCATTCCAAATGTCCTAGTGTAATGGATAAAGTAATCCCAGGGACCACCATACGGGCTGGAGCACGTGTGGTAGAATACATAAGAGCGACTGATATAACACGGATTGTAGGTAAGACAAATGTATGATCTTTATAAGAAATCTAATTGAAACCTACTTATCCAAAATTTCAAGTTCAGTGGACGCTGTAATCCCCGCTCACCTACTTGTGGGGTTTGGTATAAGGGGTATGACACTTTGTATTGTTAAATACGGACGTTCGGTAAGATAATTCTGTGATAGTTGTAAACCTGATTAACTGAAAACTGCATTCCAAATTTCATAGTTGAACGCATGTTCTAGCCCCTACTGACCCTTTATGGGGTGGGGTATGTGTGCTATGGTAATATGTTTTGTTAATACGGACATTCAGCAAGTAAATATGAGATACTTATTAACAACTTGCATTACGACATTCATAGCCTAATGGATGTTGTGACCCCACCTCACTCCCACATGTTCGTGATTGAGGGATAGTTGCATAAACAGGTTATGAAGTGGAAGAGAGGTATTTTATGACATGCGACAGCTTTATATCGAGAGATGCTACAATATTTTATAAAAAGAAATCAACATCTGACTTAATTTATTGGTAATTAATATAATTAGGGACTAGGAAGAGTGGTCCTCTAAATTAACATTGATTTCCGCATAAGTGAGGTTCACTTTTGAGTTTGTACCCACGAAATGGGGGGGGGGGGATTAAAATTTAGTTTAGGAAAATTATTTTCAGAGTCAAAACTTCAGGATTTTGTAAGCAAGTGTGGAAAATTTCATGCAAATATCTTGAAAACTTCGTTTTTAAAAGTCTGTTTCTGACTGTATATATAAAAATTCAGGGCCATATTCAATTCACCAGCCTCTCCCGGAGGGAGTAGTTGGTCTACTGTTCCCACGCTGACCAGACGTGTTGGGAGAGAAGAGCGAAGCTCTCAACTGTGATCACCACTGTCTTTTATTCACAGCAGCTCCTCAATTGGGAGGGAACCGTCCCAGACCCTCACGCCTTGGAAAAATTTCGTTGCCAGAGCCGGGAATCGAACCCGGGATCCAACGATTAGCAGTCAGCGACGGTGACCACTAGACCTGCGGGGCGGTTATATATCTATATAATCACCTCCCGCAAACTTCCGGAGGTGATATTTGTATCAAAACGAGAAAAAAATCCTCTGAAAAAATTTCGAAATTACTGGAGTTCAAAGTTAGAGCGGCGTCATTAACACTTAATGATGTAAACGGTGTCGGCTTAGAAAATCACAATTGAAATAGTACCCAATAATCTACTTAAGCAAAGTTCGTGATAGTTGCATAAACAGGTTTCGTAACGTATTTTATTGTCAAGGGTAAGCATAGGAATCCCTTCTAAGCTACACTCGCCAATTATACACATAGCAGGTGTATTGGGTACAACTTGAATTGCGATTCGTTAAGCCGACACTCCTTTCGTCATTATTTATCGAGATATGACGTCATTTCCGACAAAGCCAGAAAGGTTTTAACAAGGTTGAATAATACCGTGTAGTTCACAAGAATCCATATTGAAAGAACCTTAACAGAAAAAGAATAAGAATCAGATTTCAAGCACATACTTTAGGGCTGTGTCGTGCTTGAAGCCAGGTTGGTTTGCTCTTGTTATGACCATGACTATGTCATCAACAGTGAGAGGAATTTACTGTTTCAATAAATGTTATTACGTATATTTTTACAGTAGGTTGAGAAAAATCATGTTCTTTACATCCCGTCTTCATTTGTCTTACTCTCTCGTCTTTCGTAGGGAAGTTGGGAGAATTGCGCCCACTTAAGGAAAATTGTCATTATCTCAAAAACTATACACAATAGAAACTAAATAAAAAGTGTGTTAAAGAGAGTAATGTTTCTAGCATAATTATGCGTATCATTTAATTCGCTGTTCTTGTTAGCTACCCGTACATACTTCATAATGCAAAGAGATACACTTGAGCGGGATTGCCCTACTGGTAGGGTAATTACGCTCACCAATCTCGGTGACGTTTAATAAGTAACATTTTTATCTCTATTCACCCCACTATTTTCTAGTTATCCCATTGCACAGTATCGTCATTATTTGAATTGTAATTAACGTCCTAAGCGAGCTTTTAAGCTGCTAAGAACGGGACCTACAGTTTAACGTGGGCTCCGAACCACTTGTGTCCCTACCGCGAATCGAACCCGGGATCCCTTGATAACAAGGCAGCGAGCGTTACCACTCACTCACCGGGGACACGGTATCGTCATGTTTATCCACAGAAGATCATAGCGGCCGTGGCTCAGTGGTAGAACGTTGACTTAGGATTCTGGAGGTCCAGGGCCTGGGACCCCAGCGGCCGACCATCCTGACTTTTTCCAGGGTTTTTCATCAATTTTACCACACAAATACCGGGATGGTACCTTCAACTTAGACCCTAGCCGACAAATTTCCGCATCCGTTCCCCGTTTCCTATCCCTGTCGGAGCCTTAGATACCCAAAAGGCCGTGAATCAAACCAATGTGGGACCTAAGCATATCCTATGTACTGACTTGTATCAAAAGCGTGTTGATTGGAAAGAGGTTAATTTACCTAATGTGATTAAATTGTTCTGAAACATAATCTTTATCTTTTTACTCATGGTTCTAAATTCAAATGCCAATGAGACATACATGTCATTTTCTACGCTATAAGACAACTTCTATTACGTCACCAATTTCAGTCACCACATAACCAATTAACGAAATTAGTAGGATAATGCCGCTCACGGTACGATAATACCGCTCAGGCTGAGCGTCATTGTCCGACAGTCGCCATTTTAAGATTTTAGTTTTTCACTCAGAGACAACAATGGTTCTTTGCCCTGTAACAACTTCATAATGAAGAGCAGGTACGATCATTACTCATGAAAATTATTCAACACCATAAATCATTATTTCATTCTATTTACCTTGCAATCTTTCTTCTTCCAATTTTACATCCATTTAAGTGAAAAGTGCGCCTACGCCGTAAGGTCTGCTGACTGCTATCATAGAGTTCTAGGTGTCAGTCCTAGTTACAGTCACAGTGAAGGCCTAGAAACTGCTGGGGAGGGATGAGTACCATTACCCTCTGAGCGCTATTCCCCCACTTTTTCCTACAGTTGAAATTTTCACACTTGTCTTGGGCCGGATTTGAACCTGAAACTTTGGGATCAGAAGTTCGTCGCCTTAAGATTAAGGTAAAGCAACGATCTCAAACAAGAGATGGCAGCACTATCTCTGTATATGTCTAATATATTTTTACCGTTGCACGAAATTTCAATGCTGCTCCTAGAAATTCAAGCCTAGAGTTCTAACTTTCAGGAAAGAAAGTTCATAACCAATTCAAGAGTTCGATCAGTGCCGATTTTTTATTTTCGTTATTCTTCATTGTTGAAATCGCTTGATTACTGTTGTGAATATCAAAACCTATAACAATCAAGCTCTTTCAACAATGAACAAAAGAGAAAATTAAAAATCGGTATCGATCATGCTCTTGAATTGGTTATGAACTTCCTCCCCTGAAAGTTAGAACTCTCTGGGCTTGAATTTGTAGAAGCAAGGAAATTTCGTTCAATGATAAAAATACATTAGACATATACAGAGGTAGTGCTGCCTCTTTTGTTGGAGATCGTTGCTTTACATTAACCTTAACTATTCAACGATTGAGACACCTGCTATTTTCTCATTACACAGACATTTTGACGATCGCAACGCCGTAGCTAAACACCTGGCAACTCCTAGAGCTAAACGCGTACCGTATAACTGTCTGCATAGCCAGTGAATCAGTAGAGAGCTGAGATAACGTCTAATAGTTCATACTGTTTTCGGAATGCTTTCAGTACGTATATGTATAAAAAAATCAAACCTGGTGTCCGTGAAATGATGCTGACCTTATTATGATTTACTTAAACAGGGACATTGACTTCGATTTTCCGAAACCGGGATGCTAACTACAATAATAATAATCGGAACGACACTAAGAGGTGAGCACATTCGAGTCTTGATGCCTGTCATCCTTTATTTATGTAGTCTCTAGTCCCAGAGTTCCCATCACTTTCACCAAGCAAATGCCGAAATGGGTGAAATTAAGAAAACTCACGTTACTACCTTTAGAATCCATATTCCAGAAGAATGTTCGTTGAGGGACAGATTCTTACAACTTGTGGTACAAGGCTGTAGCTTCCACTCCTGCCCATGATATAAAATTAATTTTAAATTAAATTCAGATTAAAAATCAATTTTACCTAAAAGTTAGTCTACTAAGTAAATATTAACTCATAATCTACCGGGGCAACAAACCTCCTGGGACACCGAGTAAGAACTTCAAACAAGCCCTAGTTCGCTTACTGAGCGCTATTTACACTTAGTTCGTCAGAACGCAAGAGATCCGTGAATCGGTATAGAAATTATTCCCCTGGTATGATAAAATAAAATGGATTTTATGGGCGGTAACAGCATTATGGCTTATGCCCGACCCGATACAGGAAAGCCCCTTTATTCCTCTGGGAGTGGACAATTTTGAGAGGCGTAGAAGAAAAACTCTGTTCCATCCGTTATAATGAAAACATGAAACCTGATTGTTCTAACCTATTTCTGTGTAAAATTGAATATGTGCACGACGAACAAGAAAACTCTAATCTTCCTTGTTTAATCTACCTAACCTCAGTAAATTGTGTAAAATGTTAAAAATTGGGAAAGGGAGCAATTACTGAGAAGTATAAAGAAGAAAATGTAAACTTGCTTTAAAAAGAAATAATATCTTGCCGGGAATCGAACATGGGTCACACGGCCAGTTATCCGATGCTCTAACCATTCCACTACGGAAATTCATTCGCTGTTGTTTCCCAGTTTTTCTTTTTTAGGTTTTAGAAGTTCAGCACAACGCTACTAGATCCCTGAGTCACGTAGTAATGGGGCCGGAGCTGACGGAGTTTAGCTTATCGTAGTAAAACACTCCTATCACGTAATGGGACTTTAGGGCACTAATACCACAGCGACAATGCAACGAAACAAAATTCAAAAGTTTTCAAGTTTAACAAGTTTCCTCACATAGCTGGTTGTTCCAACAAGTTACTTTCATGCTTGTTTATAAAATGTAACACGATATTAAGTTTGACCAGGTGGAAACAACTGACTGACACCCTTGATGCAAGTCGACATGCTATCTGGGAAATATTAGACAGTACACTATTGATTCATTTTTATATCAAATTTGCCCTTTTGGTCATGTTCTGTCTAAGCATTGTAAGTTTCATGTAATTTTTTTAGGAATCTTTCGTACAATTGATATTTGTACTAACTTGTTTTATGTCATTTATTGTAACCCACATATCACTTTAAAAAAAAAAATAGAATTTTATCTCGAACTATATCGGTTTTAAAAGCAAAAGAAAAAATATACTGAAAACTATGAAATCGTAAGGTATGAGTTTGAGCATAGTATAAATAGCCGAATTTTGTATAAAAATTGCACATATGTATACGTTTCGAACATTATCTTAAAATTCCAATTAATTCATAAGATCGTGACTTTTGAGACACCCTATATTAATTCCTATGGGAGACAGGAAAAGCAGATAGTGCAATTTATAATTGTGGGAACAGATTTAAGAATATAACACAAGGGAAAATGTAAAATAATGAAAATGATTTTTATATTACGTTGCCATCACGCAGTCATGACTCTTCCACGAAGTTCATTTGCAAAATCAATAGCATTTTAAACGGACAATTGTAAAATCATTTTACGCAAGAGGTGTTAAGTCATAAATTTCCTTTGATTTTGTGAAATTCGGAGGGAGAAACCAGTTAATCTTGATCGGCCATGTTCAATGAAAGAAATTTATTGTGCTGATAGATCATGAACACATGATACAGGATTTGTCAAGTACAAGTAAGTAAACGTATACGTAAGTGACATGAGTATTAGCATGAGAATTACATTATCGTTAAAGCAAAGCAATATATGAGAAGCATATTCATTCAATTGATCTTTCTTGGAATAGTGAATTCGCTGTGACAAAGTTAAATGGTTTTTAGTAGCAAGTGATGAATTCTAATTGACCCATCTTTTAATATTCAACCAGTAACGGAAATGCACTTGACAACACGGTCAATATTTGCATTGTCCTTACAGCTTGATCATGACTATAGTTAGTGAAGTATGAGTCTTCATAGAACAGTGCAAATCGAACAACGCTCGAAGAAACATGTGGCTGATACTCCTACTGATTAGCCTCCGATGGTTGCCGCTTTTCGGATCGAAGATTCCTCTTGGCGGAACAGTTAATCTCCTTTCTACCTACGGAAATCTCAATAGCAAGATACCAGTGATTTCTTCTGGTGACTACTCCGAAGAGTGGCTGTTCCGTGAATACAGCACCAATATATTCGAGAATGTCACCTCTGAAATGTCGAAAACCGAAACTGTGAACGACACTGTGAATTTCCACGGACACTTTCAGATGGAACTGTGTGACGATTTTCAAGAACTTTTAAAGGCATATTTCCGAAACTTTTCAATTGAGGATCTCGACAAACCATGGCAAAGTTTCATTGGAAGCTGGAAAATCACCTCAATAGCTCGATTGTTTGGAATTAATACTACCTACGTAACTAATGACTACCGGTACATTCTAGTGCGAATTTCAAGAATACATGAATACAGTAGGCTACTGGGAAGTCCGCAATTAGTTGATTTCGTTAAACAGAAAGTAAAAAGTATAGTTCCTGGTAATACATCAACTGTTAATAAGTTTATTACGAGTTGTGGTTCGCATTACGTCGCATCTTATACTACCGGGAATTCCTTGTACCAGGTATTTGTATACAATCGACATAACTACGAACTAATCAAAGGGCGTGTAAAACGTGGAGGCACATCTAACAATGAAATCCGTGGGTTTTTCTCCCCATTCTATTCAGAGGAAGTGGGACGAATTCAGGTGTCGAGTGGAAATGTGACAGTTCGCAAATGGGCCAGTGACCACCTCAGAGAAGATTCTGTGCTCTTTCCGTTCTCTTATCCAAGTTTGTTACGTCTGTCTTGTGACAATGTGCGTAGTGCGAGTCTGAAAATATTGAACGAATTACTCCAAAATGAAATTGTACTACAATTAGAGCTGAAAACATTAGCACGTGTGTTTCAAGAACCAACTAAACAACTATGGTTTGAAGAAGTTCTAGGTAATACTCTCAACTTGTGGGAAGTAAACATCAAGTAGTTACAAGTGTTCTATTATATTTCATATTTTTTTATCACAAAGCAAACTGAAATTTCATCTCAAATATCTTAAGACAAATGTTACAGATGCCATTTACTTAAATGACATAAACAAATTGTATAATTACCCCAGTAGTTCTGTGCACACGTTAGAGACTGTGACTATTTTCAGTAGATACGACAGTATTTTTGCTTTATGCTAGACCAAGTAATCGTTATTTGCAAAAATATTTCTTCTCACGATAGGGTTACTAAGTGTTTTTCAATAGACGAACACGTCTTTACAATAAAATGTTGAATATTTTTTTTTTCTTTTCTTTCGTTGAGTTATAATTTGCTTTAACAAATTAACATGTGGACTTCCACAAGCTTCTACGGTAGAACGAATCTCTAAAAGCAACCTTTCCGTCATAACGTGGCAACACATTGAAAAAAGCGTACCTGACTCAGTTTTCTGCGACTATTTAAACGAATCTGTTGCATGTGTTAACTGGTCATTTCTGACATCATAGATGTCATCATCACGTTTATGACATCATAGAAAGCCACTTTGGCTGTCTCCTTTTGCACAAGAAAAGCACACCCTGGAAATAATGATGTAGTCCACCTGTAAGTACTATGATATTCGTGATACTTGCCGTATATATCCACATATTCCTTAGCTTGAGGTATACAAAATCTTTGCCCGTTTTTTCTTCAGTAGATTACTTAATTTACGTATCTATAGAATTTACAGGGGCAAAATTACTCCAACAGACTTGTATGATGCAGGGAGTGCATATATACAAGGTACGCCATATACTATATAAGGTAAAAATAAAAAGCAGACAGGACTAAGCACTGACGTGAAATATTAGCCTTAACATATCAACAACATGGCCGTTTTTCAACAATTAACATTTGCGTGGACGCTTGCAGAAGTAAAAGGAAGTAAGATTGCAGCAACACTTTAACATAATAATATGCTATTGGGGACTCGGTATTTGTTCAGGAGAGAGATCAGATGAGGGACGTGTAGGGAATGAGTGTAGATATCGGTGGCCGCAGTATCGTTAAATGCAGG
>JAGDQP010008460.1:24651-62868 GCA_022664845.1 Lepisma saccharinum
GTGAAAAAGAAAAAGAAAAGGAATCAAAGGTAGATAAAACCTACATAACAAAATAATAGGGGGGGGGGGGGGGGGGGGAGGATCATGATCTGAAGCAACATTTTGTGATTTTTATGGCCGGTAGACACCCTGTGAATGAAATTTCACCTCCCGTGGTTATGCTAATCGATTTTGAATCAGCACTGGGGAACCTCGTAGGTTAAAAACCTGCTGCAGCCCATCCTGAAGGTTTTTCTAATTGAATGCCAGCATGGAATGGTAGGCTTTATATACCTTATCCTTTACTGGAACGAGTGCGCGTCGAAGGACGTCTCTCTACGATTTGTGATGAACATAGGTCATTCAGTGGTCATATTTCATACAATAACTACTAAATACATTGCGTAATTTTAAATCCACACATAGACACCAAATTTTTCGTTGTTTTTAGACCCCGTACCAACAGGGGACCATAGTATAAATTAAAATTAAAAATCAGTGAATTTATATAAAGTGAATTCGTGGCCATCTTCCCTGAGTCAGGGTTTCAGGAAAAAAAAATCCAAAATTCGGGAAAACAGAAATTAATTTTGTTACAGAAGAGAAGTTACTAAATGAAGAAATTTCAAACAATACTAGAGCTGTTTCTGATTCATCATCACTTCCGAAGTCAAAGAAAATTAATACTAAGAGAAAGGACCAGCTCTTTCTTAGGAGTGAGAGTCAGAGTTGAACAATTGAAAATCGATTTTAAATAGTACAATATTATTATAATACAAATATAGTCAAGAATTCCGTACACTACGAAGAATACACATGTTTTAGTTCATGTATATTACAACTAATTATCAGCCAGTAGCTGGCACTGCTGACTGACTATGTTACACTGTTCTTAGTGAGCTAATGTGTTCTTATAACACGTTTTTTAGTCCAATGTTTAACACATTACATTTTAATCTTTCTATCAATTGATTAAACACGTTTGATCGGTTAATCTAAATTTCTAATCTTAAAATCGACACCCCTACTAAAAATATCAATAGCATATTTTTAGCTAGTTACACCCAGAGACTCAGTTTGCCATGCTCATTTTGGTGACACAACAGCACAGCGAAAGTGGACTGAATATTAGTTAAAGATAAGGGATTACTAATCGGAGCACCTTAAACGTTTTATTATCTTACGTAACGGATGTTCAATTTTCAAGGAAAGGCCTCTTACAATTCAAAAAAAGGAAAAAAAAAGACTTTACCTGCTTCTATGAATGTTCATAGTAACATCATTCAACAATATCTGAAAACAACTTTTCAAACGTTTATATTTTTCCTCGTGTCATTTGTTTCCTAGGTATTTCGAAATGAAATCCCATTCAGAAATTAGGAAAATTTTATTACACTTACTGTACAACTACCAGACTGAGTTAAAAGTTCCTGGTCACTTACGTAGTGTATTAAAAGTGAAGATTGTACACCTATTAACGATGGGTACAAATCGAACTTTGTATATATAATATGGCAATAACGACCCTAACATTCAATACTGATTTAAAATACACATTCCATATATTGTGCTTGTCACGCGTATTCGTTGCCTCTCCAGATGATGTAACTGCCAGACTTTGAAAAAAAAAAAATCCATCGGTCATTTTCAATGAATCTGAATGTACATTGCAGTGTTTCCACAATAATCTTTACTGTAGTAATCACACGGTCATACAGTAAATCTGAAATGCCCTGCCCAACAGAAATTAAAATATAAAACAAGGATCTGCTTAGTCCTCTCAGGTATATATAAGACATGTTTTTTTTTAAAAAAAAAAAGAAAAAAAGTTTGAAATATAAAAGCAGTTTCTGATCATTTCCATTATTTTATTAACAAATCATATTACAAAACTTCGGTTTAGCAAAGCCAAATAAGTCTACAAAATAAAGTTACATTTAACAAGACTATATAAATTATCAAAGTGATTGTATGTATTATTTACACAATTTAAAGCATGAGAATTCATTAAAGTTGCAATTAAAACATAGCAGAGATACTAAGGTGAGATAATGCTCCTTAAAACAAATACAAAAATTAAAGAAAATATAATATCAGTGCAGACGAAATAGGTCGAACGTGAAGACACAAACAATTTATTATTTCACACAACGTAACGTATGTTCCTTATTTTCATGGCATGTTACAGAAAGAAAGACATCAACAGTAACGGAAGAAAAATAAATAATTTCACCATTCATGAAAACTTTTACAGCACATATTTTTGGGTTAAAAGGGAGTTATCCCTACGGCCTCGCCATATCTTCTTTCTTCTAGATTTACAGGCCTGGTAACTGTAAATTACATCACACAAACACACACACACACACACACACGCACACGCACATTCGCTTCTAATTCGCGTAGAGATTTAACATTTCCGGTAGAATTTAAGCTCTGCAAGATATCTGTGAAAGAAAAAATAACAGTCTAGTTAAAATTCAATGAAAACCGACTTAATAAAAGTCATGATTTGTTTTTTAACGTTCTTGTTTATTTTCAAAAAAATAATTGATTTTCTTAAATTTAAATCAAATTCTTTTCTGTCTTCAGAAAAACACAAGATTAAAGAGGAGAGCGTTTTATATTATTGATTGTAGCTAGCATTACTTTTACACTACAATACATTTCTCTGATTTAGACTAGAAATAGCCTCACACATTTTCGGTCAATGAGCTCGGTCATGTCTGAATCTTTCAATAATTGACTATTGGTCAGAGGCATGAGTTATCCTCGTCATTCGCATAACTGAGTGTATGATTTCAATGCTTGTTGAATTTTATAAAAAGTTTACTGAAAGAAGTAATCAGAACTGTCCGAACAAAACCATATATACCATCAAAGCATCATTGGTGCAGCATTCGAATTTGGCTATTTGAATTATGTGGTGTTTGTTAACAAAAAAAAAAAAAAAAAAAATCAAAGGAAGATACGAAAACATTCACTTGTAGAAACAATTTCAGTTGCAAAAAGATTACAAAAAAGGTGAAGACTTGTTTTATGAGTAAACAGCAAGTTTATCTATGGGACAAATTCAACTATTATTAAGTGCAGAAAATCTGAATAACAATAAAAACCTAGTCTGATTTTTAAAAAAAGAGCCGTGCAACTTCTATGGCTAGGTTATATGGAACAGTCGCCGAGAATGATGTTCCAGGTAGCATATTTGGTAAAGTTTAAAGTTCAGAAGAAAAAAAACCTGTTGAAACCTAGTCTAGTGGTTACGATCATGCACATCGGACTAGCACTGAAGAGGCACTCAAATTCGAGTCCTGCTGCTAGCTATACTAACACATTTTTCAAGTTTCTCCCAGGTCGCTATTTTCTCCACTCCTACCGCAATATTATTCACCGAGGGACGTCATCATTCAGACATGTGATGGGCTTACATTACAGATACAAGACCAGCTTATATAAGGCAATTTATAAAAACGTTTTGAAGAACTTGAAGAATAAAGTTTGTATGAATATCTAAAGTTGGTCTAACGTGCAAAACAAATTCATAGTTGGTGGGTTTCACCAACTTTTCTTAACAATTTAACGAATTTTATGTTAGCAATTACGATTCATTACATTCTCAAGGTTGGTAAGACCCACCGAGTGTACGTTGGAATTACAGGAGAAACTTTCTTCTTGACGCAACTGATGTATTTGGTCATCAACATATGTCAAATACTTACATGAAGTGGCTGTTAACACCATCAACATCTGTGAACAAGAATTCAAGTGTTTCGTTTGAAACTTTGCTAAGCCAATGCAGACAAGAAAAATATTTTTAAAAATTCAATTAAAAAATCTATGTTATTACCTATATGCTAATCTCTTCCTTATGTTCTCAAAAGATCCGGGCAATGGCGGTGTGTAGAAACTGGCTATCAGTTGTAAAGTATGGGATATTTTAGTCAGGCAAAGCTTGTGTCTTCGATATAATTACACTGTGCAACACAGATTTTCTTTCCTGAGAGCTAGTGGCTGTTCCTAAAAGTTTTTCGTCTGCTGAATTCGAAAATATAATTTGTTTTTGTGTATCAGCCTTCAATTTTGACAAAAAACGGGCACTGATTTGAAAAAAGGGGGCTATTTCAGACGTTGGGGTACTTCCCTAGGTGGAGTTTGCTCCACTGGAGTGTAGAGATGGAGTTCTGTGGTGCCAGAGATGCTACAACTCGCCAATGTGTTATTCCATGCAGGAAATGAAATAGAAGTGACTTTTTGTTAAAAAAATGCGCCATAAAAGATACACTTTTTGTACACTTCACACTCAATATTAGCGTAAGAATATCCAGTTCCTATCTCGGGACCTTTCAGTTGAAATGGGCAGCTAATTTTTTATGTATGGCCTTTCAGTATGACCTTGAATCTCCTAGCAAATTGTGAAGGTAGGTTTCTCTATGCTCTTATTGACTGTTTTCTTGTAAGGTTGATAGAGACAAAACGTAGTTGTGCTGTAAGTCATGTGCTGATAATCTTAAGAGATTGGTTGAGGGGCACCCCTTACATCAATGCCATTGGCTCTAAACACGATTTGGCGTTACCCACATGCCCATACAAGTCACAGCTATATTTATGTAACATTATTAGTACATTTCTACCACTTGTACATCACATTATTGGTTTGTCTATTTCTCAAAATTTAAGCCTGATAGAAAGAAACGGATTTTAATGCAGTGATCAGTCACACTGATACTTGTATCAAATTTCTCAGGAAAGAACTAAAAGTTGAAAATTTGTTGCACAATGTTATTTTACAACATATAGATAGCAAGACAAGGGAATTGGTTACTGAATATATTTCACAGTTGGTGCGCTATATTAGTTGAGTGAACGTATAATTTATAAGTGAAAAGTTTGCTATTCCTAATGAAAATTTCAGGGGAACATCGTTAGAAATAAAGCCAAAGATACGAAATCCAAGGAATTTGGCAGAGCTAAGAAGAGGTTTACTGTTTTAATAAACCTATTGGTGTACAGAAAATACAAAGAAATGGCAAGAGCATAAACTAAAGAAATATAAAATACAGTTACAGGAAATTACTAGGCACATTCAAATCTAAGAAGAAAAGGAAGTCAGAAAAGTCCTTAACGCAGCCCAATATACTAAATCCACTCCACGGTTTCAGAAATAATTCCGTCATGAAATACAGTTCAATTTGAAATCCCTTATAGTAGTATTTCATTCCCGCTCACATTAATAACGTTTCACGACTGAAGTAGGTAAGTTTAAAACTTCAATCTCCTGCGTAATAATGCCGTTCTTTAAATTTAGTTCATTTTCGAGTGTAATACACTGCATGTCTGTAGTTCAAAGGCAAAAATCACACGTTGGAAAATATTGTGTTATAGACAGTTATGAATTTCCTGACCGTTCCCGCTTCAACAGTAGCAGCTGAAAGATTCTTCTTTATGTGGTATGATTTATTTAAAAATATGAAACAACCTAAAAATAAACTGATTCTAAATCAATTCCCCTGCTTAAGCAACTGAATTCTGAATTTTATTTATGCCCTTCACACATCTATAGCTCAAAAGGTTAAAACAACTGAACTGACGTTCTACCAGCGTAGAAAATATCACGTTCCTTTTTTTAAAAAATAATATATATATATATATATATATATATATATATATATATATATATTTATATATATATATATATATATATATATATTTATTTAAATCAAATTCAATACCTTCTGCGAGACGACTACTATTAGCAGTTGGTTACAGAAAAGGCATCTATCGGTAAAACTTAGTTCCAACTTTAAACAACTTAATACTTAAAATGTAATATAACAGCGTTTAAATAAGAGGAAGATAGAAGATCCTTTTAAGAGGTCCTTCCTAACCTCCTTTACCTTGCATATCTGGAACGAGTTTCGTCTTTTGAAACACACAACCTTTCTGTTCCCCCTCAACGTCAACATGTATGCATCGCCACTAGTCTTTCTTCTTGTATGTTGATAACTGAGCGCCTGCTAACTGGTCCCTTCCTAGTTTCTTTCCATTCACTACCATAATGAGAGGAGATTCTACACGTATCGTGTCAAAATTGTAGCTCTGAAAAATAACATTTTCACATGTAAACATCTAAATACAAGTGCAAGAAACTGGTTGATATTTACAACTAAATTTCAAAAGTAATATGGTTTAATATACTGAACGTGAACTATTTCATGGTTTAATAGATCAAAGAATATTCATGTAAACCAATATGGCAAAAAACTACCACGAGATTCGTTAGACCTTATTTTTAACCAAATCCAATTTTCTACTTAAACATCGACCTTGATTCAATACTTTCTTGGTACGTATAATACCAGTTGTAAATCATGCAACGTTCTTGAAACGTCCTGTCTAAGTTTATGCAGTATACGCAAAGTTATAGTTAATAAATGTGGTGATTTCCAGTATCTATATTTCCTTTCCCTAGTTACCCTTTCCTCGCGTAAATGGATGTGAATATAAAACAAAAATAAAATAGTGAGTTCATTTACTCTCACAGACACGAACAAAAAAATCCATGCTATTACCTTCCACGCAGCCATGCCTTCCACAAACAATTACACAAATTATTGTAATAAGCTATCGATTTTATCTGTCTGTAATCGTCGGGCACAAGGAAAGGTAAAGATTGGATAAAACAAGAAGGAACTGCACTCTCACAATGGGCTAAAATTTGAAGGTACCTAGAATCTATGATAATACTAGGTAGACGATGGAGGAAGTGGTAAGTGTTGCCAGTGGCATAGCTCATCCGTAAGCGTACAAAATGAAGAGAGAGAGATAAAAAGGGGTGGGAGAATATTTATTAATATTTAGCAACCTTCCGTGAAATTGTGTTATCGTATCATCGTTTCTTAGTCCCTGCTGTATTTCTATAATTACGAGTTAGACAAGCACTTCTTTTTCTTTAGTTGATCTACGATGGGATATAACGTATTTCGATTCAGTCAGGCAAAACACATATATCACACTGTAACACAGTAAGTACACCAGTCGGCACTACGAACGAAGACTCATGTATATGTGATATGAAGTAATCTCTTTAGATACAGTGCATTTAAAAAGTGGTGATCGTTAATTGAAGAAAAAATTCCCAAGATGGAAACAAGAAAACACTTCCTTTGAAGACATGTCTAGAAGCAACAAAATGTGCAGCCCAGGTATTGTCACAAAATGGCGTAATATATTGATAAATAATTATGTAAGACGTGCTACCTTAACAAATCACAGTGAACAATGTACCCAAGGACTGTACTGGAACAAAGTTTATGATTAAGGGAATATATCAAAAGGTCACTCTCAAAGTAAGAATTTCACTATCAAGTAACTGATATTTCGCAGGACACAGAGAAATCTTCTCGTAAGCTGCATGATTCAATCATAAACTTTCATGAACAGTTATTGGGTACATTTTTAATTGTGGTTTACTAAGCAGAGACGACTTACGTAATTATTTGTCAAGATATTACGTCATTTGTGACGATACTTTACCATATTTTCAGTGCCTGTAGGTCCAAAATTTCTTTCTTTTCTTTTTTAAATATTTCTTGTAAGAAATTTTGTTTCTGCTTTGCTCTGAAGAATTCGACCTTTAATTTATGGCTATCCCCTTTCAAACACCCGTATTTTTTCCTAAGAGTTTTCTCTGTAAACTACTACTGAAGAATTGAGTATCCATTAATTATTATTGTGCTATGACTCGCTGAGAGTTATAACCAAAGAAGTATTAGATTCATAAAATATCCAAGGTTACAGATAGTTTATTACTAGTAGTTGGAAATATGATAGTTAATATTCGTATGGCAGGGGTTGGATGATTGGTTTCCTTACAATTACTGAACCTGTACGAATAGACAACTTGCGAAAAGTACGTAATATGAGTTAAACTGAGATTACTGATAAATAGTACACTTTTGTTTTTAAAAATATACGGAAGACGTAGAAGCAAGCTGCTTTCACTGCAGTCTCCTGGGTAGACGTTTATTGGCATGCCGAAGATTCTGCAGTGTGTGTGTATGTGCATGCTGAATAACGGAAATCAGTATGGCTTCCAGAAAGGATTGAGCACTAAAAAGTCACTGGAACCTCAATTCAAATCCCAGCACTAGGTATTCTGAATTTAGACCTTGGTTTCGCTTCGTCACATTACGTGTGTCGGAATAGTACTGAAATAAAATCAGAGCGGCTACCGTACCTATTCTTCTACCATAGACAAAATTGAATGTATGACTACTGTGCGGTAGCCTTGAAAGACTACAAATACAAAGTTTCAATGTCAGAAAGAACAGTAACAATGTCAGTAAATATGGACAAACGTGAAAGAGTTGGATCGACTTGAATCTTTGGTACGACTGGTTTCATTCGATTGCTTTGTAGGTTTCTTTCTACTCAATTTCTTTCAGATATAATTCCTATAAGTTTCTATTAGCTTAACGTATTTCTTCTAACTATGTCTGGTATGCACACCTGTTAGATGCGAACCTTTCGACTGAAATATGAACAGTGAACAGCAATATAGAGTATTGGTCAAAATACCAGCATAAACTTACGAACGAACGAAAAAAAAAGAAAGAAAAAAAAGAAAGAAAAAAAACTAACACAAGAATTATAAGTTCAAGTAATGGTGTCCGGTGTGTCTGTTTATCGGTTTATTACGGCGCCGATCAAGATTTGTTACAAGACATAAAGATTTCTAATAATGCCAAAATTATTGTAAAGCATTACTAGTGAATTATTCAATACTTCACGGAAGTGAATTAAAATTCACTCAAAGAGGAAATAACGCATATTACTCGAAATGTGTAATTATGACAGTAATTTGGCCCAAATTTGTTGAAAAGTATGTTACCGTCTTTTGATAACAGAACTTGCAGCCATCTTGACAATGGTTCTCGCATGATGGAACATTTAAATACCTAATTTAATCCATGTACGTAAATTTTGAAAGCACAAGAATTTACATACTATTACCCTAAATTTAACACACAACAGATGATACAGAAAAAATAACTTTTACCAGCACAAACAGAATACTGCTATCTGGATTATGCACTGCATCTGATTTATCAGCGGTACTGATTCTTTTTGCAGAATCTGAAAAGCTCATTATACTAGTCATAGACTTTTAAACGAAGTAAGTTTGCAAAGATTAAAGGTCAGAATAACTTCCCTTACATGTCTGTGGAAATTACGTAAGGGAAGAATTTACTCACGCGTACACTCTTCTTGGCTTCTATCCACATATATCTTCCCCTTCGTAAAAACGACGAACGAACTACTACTAATCTCACTGTCATAAATTTACAAACAATTGTACCTCATAATAAGCAGTCACCAAATGAAAACCTTTGGGAAAGAACGTGCTTTGTCCATTTTGAGCGAAATTAAGATCAGAGTGACATATGTTTACTCTTTGAACGGTCTTTTTAACAAGCTATCACGCACGAAGAAAATATGCATAGATCGTCTGTTACAAGCAAATATTTATTTGATATGCAGGTGCTGATTATGGACTTTTAAAGCACTCTCCCGTAAAATCAAGAAAATGGACAAAACATGGTCTTCAAATACTATATATAAAAAAAATATAAAATTAATTATATGGTCAGCAGAGAACAATGGCTTATGCCCATCTTAAGCTGTACTTTTCAATTAAACTTATTTGCTAAAGCATACAAAAATTACTGGCACTTACATGATCTTTATATTCTATTTTCACACGTGTAAAATAAGGTTCTGGAATAGCCACTGAATCTCCGATAATCACTCCTTTTCCCTGAGCGAGGTTATATACCGTAACTGCGACGCAAGTTTCATCCTTATCGATAAGGCAGAACGTACTGAAATAAAACAACATTCTGTTTAGAAACAAAATAAAATGAAGAAATTTACATAATATCGAAAGTAACAGTGAACATAGAAGCTATTGCGAACAAAAGTCCCTGCGAAATCAATAATATATCGTACACAAGAGAAGTTACAGTAACGTGAGTTATCTACTTCAAATTGCTGAACATGTGACCTAATCTAGCAAGTTTATTTTTTTTTAAATATTATAGACTGGAAGTAACAGTACGTCAGGTACACGAAAATTAGTATTAGAAGCTGAATTTCACTAGATTCGACTATCTTACCGAATCAGGAACGAGGACAACTGACGGCGGCTACTCAGCACTGTATTTCTCGAAAATTGTTTGTAATAAATATAAAAAGACTCAATTACTTTACGCCAGTGAAAACAAATCAGTTGATAGAGGAGTGAAGGAGGTATTAAACACGCACAATTGGGTATAGAGTAATACTAGGCCTGAGACACAAATGCCTAAAGGCTATAAATAAATTCAATTCACAGTAATAAAATGTCTTTGAAATCTAAATTAAAAATCTTGAAGAGAGAAGTACACTACAGTTCAAGAAATCAGATGCAATATATATATATATATATATATATATATATATATATATACCGGTATATATATATATAAAGGCTTTCATAACGGGACTAGCCTATTATTAACAACACTCTTACGGGATATTTGTCATGTATTTATTTTATTAAAGCCTGCAATCGTTTCATTAGCCCTTCTGCCAACATCGTCAGGGAATATTGTTAATGTTAATTTACTATAAAGCAAGTGTACGAGAGGAGGGAGGTACTTTTAAGGGGCACATCGACATCTAACAACAATCAGCGCAGAACAACAAAGAATTTTATATTTATAGTGAAATAATACAATCGAAAACAAATAATAATAGATGAATGTATAATGAATTAGAACAATATTATTTAAGTTTCTACAATAAGAAATTAATATGAACAAGATCCCCTGACGATGTTAGGAAGCTAATGAAACAACCGTCAGGCTATAATACAACAAATACACAATTAATATCCCGAAAGAGTTTTATAAAAAAATATATGAAAAAAAAAACACTAAAATTTCAATGTAATAAAAACAAGCTTAGAACGTTAAAACAATTAGTTTTGTTAAGCGATGCGTTGACTCTGAATTAAAAGTGAGCAAAAACATTAAAACGAACCATACTTGCGCTACTTACAAAGGAACCGTGTCTTCCGCATGCACACTGCACACAACTTTCCCTAGAACAACTTTCTCGATATTCATTCCATCCTGAAGTTGTTTTAACTGCACATGTTCTAGTTTAACAGTCTGCCCATGAGAAGATGTATACGATCCACCTTTATATGGCCCCAAATGATTTGTGTTTATTGCCTATAAAAATAAACAAGCTCAAATTGAAATATAACTAACTGGCTTCCTCACAATACCTAGTCTGGCCATAAATACTGTCACAAAAGTTGCACATCGGAACCGAGCGTTTATACCGCATAGACTTTAGTGAATTCACTCCTGTCAGTAGTCTGTGCATTGTGTAACTCATGTTTTTTTGCAGGTCCGTGATATTGTAAGGATGGAGTGGGGTCAGGAACAGAACCGTGTAGCTGTGATTGCATTACACAAGTGTGGTCACAAGGCATCGAAGATCTTTCAACTTCTCCAACCTCTGAAAATCACACTGAGATTCGTATATCGGACCATAGCAAGGTACTGTGAGACTTCCTCTGTAAGTGACCGTCAAAGACCAGGCCGACCGCGGAGCAGTAGAACACCACAAGCCGTCCAGGCTGTCAGGCAGAGAATTCGTCGAAACCCCCTTCGGAAGCAAAAAATCATGTCCCGGGAAATGAACATTCCGCAAAGGACAATGTCAAGGATACTCGGAAGTGACCTTAAGTTAGGTGCTTTCCGCCGATCAACAGGACATTTCCTAACTCCTGCACTTAAAGCAAACAGGAAGGTGAGATGCAAGGCCCTGCTTCAGAGGTACGCGGATGGAAGACACAGATCAATGTGTTTTTCTGATGAGAAAATTTTCAACACTGAAGAACACCTCAACAAACAAAATGACAGGGTGTATGCTCACACATCCAGAGAAGCGTCTAAAGTTGTTAAAAAGGTTCAGCGGGGTCACCATCCGTCCTCGTTGATGGTTTGGTGGGGGGTGTCGTATGACGGGGTCACAAAGTTGCAATTCTGTGAACAAGGGGTCAAAACAAGTGCTCAAGTGTATCGTGAAAACATCTTGGAAGTAGCTGTAAAACCTTTAGGCAACACACTCTTTGCCAACAAGCCGTGGACCTTCCAGCAAGACTCTGCACCGGCCCATAAAGCTAAGGTGAATCAAATATGGCTGGAAACGAATGTGCCGGACTTCACTGCTGCCAGTGATTGGCCCTCGGCCAGTCCAGATCTCAATCCGCTAGACTATGCCTTGTGGTCTCGATTAGAGGCCATGGCTTGTACCAAACGCCACCCCGATTTGGAGTCTCTCAAACGTGCCCTCATCAAAGCAGTGGACACTTTTCCAATGGACTGTGTGCGTACAGCCATTGATGACTGGCCACGCCGTTTAAGGGCTTGTGTCAAAGCGCATGGTGGTCATTTTGAGTAACTTCTGCACATTTTGTATCTGTGGTGTATGCACTTCTTGCAAGTAAATTTATTTATCTGATCTGCTGTCTTCTTTACATTATGACTGCCCCTTCCTGTGACAGTATTTATGGCAAGACTAGGTATAAAGTACACATAACTGAGATATTACGAAACTGTTTCGCTTAAATAAATAAATACAAGGAAATTGGCCAAAGTGTGATTAAAAAAAAAATGTAGATTGCTTTCAGTACTTTTCATCACCAGCGGTTATCGATTCTCACTTGATCTGCATTCCTACAACGGTATATTTATCCTCTCATACAATGTTATGAATAATTGCAACGAACAGCTTACTCAATACATTCATTTCAAGAAGCCGTTACAATGTTCCAGTAAGGGAAAATGGTTACGTTGGCACGGCTTATACACTTTATTATAAAAAACACACAGTTTATCTTTATAATAAAGTAAAACCTATCAGCCTATTTTAATTAAGTATGGATACAGGGACTAAACATGTAGTTATATCCATATTGGCAACTATCCGTCTTACGAAGACTCGATTATTGAACTAAAAATGTATATACTATGACTTGAAGCTTGCATCTTTTACATGGCTGTATACGTTCAGTGCTCTCTGAAGAATTTAAAACAGATAGTACAGTGAAATTAGTGTTTGAGGTAAACATTTAAAATAAAAAGACGAAACCTACTGGAATATGTTCTTTATGTGGCTTTTATTAACCCACAGGAAAGACCAAAAAAAACCTCTGTTGCCGGTTCTCCACAGTTTTTTAAAAAATGTCCGCCATCTTGCATTTCCCATCTGCACTTAGTTTATGAGGTGTAACTCCAAAACCAATGAATGTAGAAGGTTCGTTCTTTTTTGTTACATTTCTAATATTACAGGCAATAAGTTATTATCACTTTTCTCCACAAGTAGCCATTTTTGGATAATTTTAGGATAAAATAAAAATTTGTGATATGTGTTGGGTACTATATTTTCTTCCTTGCTTCGTATATGTCAGCATAGCCAAAATGTTCGAAACAAATGTTGTAGGAAATTTTATAAGCTTTAAAATTGTGTATATATTGCCACAATGTATAAAGTTATAGCTGCAAACATCATGATATACGAAAATGACTGCTGTATTTCAATGAAAGTAGTCCAGGGAAAACCATTTGAAGTTAATACAACTGCCATTAAAATAATTTTTTCACTATTCTATGCAAGAGCACGAGAACTGGACGCTATTTTGTTAAAAATGGCGCCAAAAAGGTTTTTGCATTTATCTCATAAACGGTGGCCCGTACAAAAATTTTCGCAAGAGTACAAAATAAAAGATCGTAATTGTTCTTTCTGGGTCACTATTATAATTTTTCACCTAGAACGAATGGTTACAAAGTTATCACCGGTTTAATATCTATTTCAACAGAAAAACGTATTAAAAAATCGTTTTGAGGCAAAAGTCTAGAAACACGATGGATATCTGTGATAAAGGACGGACTCTATGCTCGCCATCTCGGATTTATGTGGAGAATTTTAAATAGGAAGGGCATCATGTGACATATCGTTTTGAGCTAGCTCATTCCATCGTAGAAATGACATGTCATCCTGTGGGATGGTGTTCCATGCTTGCTACACCTGGTCGGTCAGATTAGCAATACTAATTCTTGATGAATCCGGAGCTGGTGTTCAACCATGTTTCACACATGCTTGATGGACGAAAGATCTTATATTCTTTCCGACCAGGGTAATACGTTCACAGTTCGAACTGCATGTTCGGTTGCTGCGATATGGTAAAAACTTTGGTAAACTTTATTTTTATATGGGTCAGTCTAGTAACTTTGAACTTTCTGATGTAAACAATCACCGTTATGGCGTTCATGATAACAAAGCGGGCGGTACTGTTATAATAAGGAGTTATATGTAAAAGCAATTTATATCTAAATTCTCGCATACCATAATGGTCGGTATGTCGACAACGGATGCAGATTGCCAACAGACGTTCACTAAGCCTCTTCCTAACCCGTGGAATCTCACGAAGGAAAAATCCACACTTCTGACGGTATACCACGACCTTCTTCAGACTGGGTTAATTGTCCATTGAACGTCATTGTCACATTTGAGGTGTTCTGTTTACTTATAACACACATTACCATCTCTCAAAGTGAAATTCACGTTTACCAACATGTGTCTGCTGGAACAGTTCATTCCACATGCGCCGTGGTGATGCGCACATGCAGAGAGTTATGATCATATAATGTAATCATCATGTAGAATAATTTGTTGTCCAAGTTTCATTCAACTAGCGTATATTATTCTTTGTGTAGCTGAGATTTCATTTTCCGTCAATGTGTAAGTTAAAATAATAAATCACACAGCAGCAATGAATTTGGGATTTTGCACGAAATTTTCAGTTACAGATACAGAAGTCATATTCTATACCTTGTAGTATAGGCGTCTAGACGAATTCCCAGCAGATGTTCGCTGAACGAGGGGTTTGGATAAGAAGTATCCATAAGTATACAATATATTTGTGGTGACAGTTAGACAATGTCAATTTTCCCGTACATAAAATGCATTTTACTAACTGTATCTTAGGTAATGTCACAACGAAAGATATGCAATGTATATACCTGTAACATATTGTGCAATTTCTTGCCTTTTAATCGTCCTTTCGTTCTGAGCAATTCCTGAATGTCGTCTAAGTATTTTAACAATTGCTTTTCTTGGCATATAGGATCTTCCCATGTCGGATCAAGCTTTTGAGACTGTGCAAATGATTCTAATGCCTCCTTAAACTCCTCTTCGTACTTAAGCGCCTGAGGAAACAAAATTAAAACTATTTTACAATTTGTTGTTTTATCTAATAAAAATAAATAAATAAATAAAGGAACATGTGTATAATACAACTTACACAAAGTAAATATACATACATGTTTTAAGAACGTATGATTACTATTAAATGCAAACAGTATGAACAAAAATGCTTTCGTGAGAAAAAAAGAAGAGCATGACCGAAATAAGAGCAAATCCAAATCAGCTTTCACCGGATAAGAATGTCAACTTAATGTTAGGAAATTTAATTCCTTTTGTAATTCACTATTTTTACAACTTCAGTACACTTTTGTTTAACAAGTATACATTCTTTTCATAATCATTTATTACTTATAAGCACATATACTGTACATACTTATAACACATACAACACTTGATACAAACGGATATACAAAAAGAAAAGAAAAGGGATAACGTTTTAGCCACACTCACATTCTAAATACATATACACAAAGTAAGAATTATGATTTCTCCGAATTTAGTTAAATTACAGGGATTTCCAAATGTTAACTCCCAAACACAGAAGACCGTTGAAAAATACATAGAAATAGTTTATGTGCATTTTTGAACATGTTACGATCCACAGGGTTTATATGTAAAAGCAATTTATATCTAAATTCTCGCATACCACACAATTTTCATAAAAAACACCTTAATTAAAATCTTTATCCGCTGAGTAGCGGATTTCGATATCTGGTCAGTGCAGCATAGAACTCTTTGTACAGTTTTCAACTAAGTTCAGATTAGTGATTAAACCTTACAAATTACAGGATGAGTGAAATAGCACGATTATATAAGAGTATATATATATAAACACTAATATGTAGAGCACTTGCGATATTTCGGTATTAATACCCTAGACTTGCTGTAGAGTAGAGACGCACACACGTGGCATCACAGAACTTAAAGGTTAGGATGTATATAACATTAGAGGTGTGACATCTACCCTTGGGACTGAGGGTGTACCGGCCATTAGCAGTATTGATAGTGATTGTGAGAGAAGTGATGAAAATAGAGCAGGTCTTACATCTGGGTCTCATGCTTGTATGGGCGCCGGTTTGGGGTGGTGGTGAGGAACGATTCGTACGAACTAAGATGTTTCTAAGATTAGGTGGATGCTGAAAAACAGATCTCGGTTTGGTAGGGAATACTGATCTTGTGTCTGGGTCAGATTGGAGAATGTGGAAATTAAGAGTATAGGATTTGTTTGACCTTGGTTAGTTTAGGATGGAACTTTTCTCCTTTTCACATGATTAAGTGCCCCTGTGGGCACGAAATATTGTAGTGACCTGTATATATGTATGTGCTCTAATACGGAACATATAGCTGTAAGTATATTCCTTCATTTTTCTCATAAATTTACCTTATATATATATAGGTAAGATGGTAAACAAGGTAGGAAAAAAAGGATACTTACATAGAAAAATCTTGAGATAGGAGCACACGAACTTCACAAACACTATACAAAATTAGTATGTTTGGCAATTGCATTTTCAACTGGTAGGAAGGAAAATGGACAGAGCGGACAGGTTCGGGAGTGGTGTTAAGGAAACGCCATATTGCCAAGATGCTGGGTGACAGTGTGGCCAGGCTGTGGAGGCGGGAAAATGACTAGATGGGTCGGAGAAAACAGTGCAAAGGTCACTAGGAGCAGGTATTCTAGTATCCTAATAATCATTATTATTATTCCCCCTCCCCTCCGATTCTTTACCCTCTTATTTCTTCAGGAAGCTCCTTACCTATTCCTAGTAACCTTTGCACTTTTTTCTCCACTTGGTGTTTTCTCCGACCCATCTAGTCGGAGTCAGAAATGTGGAAAGGGGGAGCTTAGAGTTATTGAAGGTTAAGGCCAGGTTTTATTTTCGCGCTCAAACTGCGAATAAAGGTATTCTCCCAGAGACGGCGTGTTGAGGTGCTGGTCGAAGGGGATAAAATGTGGATTATGGCAACCAGGAAAGATAGATCAAAATTGGTATTGTGGGACTCGGTGTGCAAGGAAACTAGGGCATCCGGTTTGTTGATAGTACAGAAGTGACGATGGTTATTAATTCGAATGTTAAGAGCACAACTTGTTTCCCCCACATAAAAGGCATCACAGAACTTGCAAGTTAGGATGTATATAACATTAGGAGTGTGGCATGTATCCTTGGGATTTAGGGTGTACCGACCATTAGCAGTATTGATAGTGATTGTGGGAGAAGTGATGAAAATGGAGCAGACCTTACATCTGGGTCTCTGGCATGTCTGTGCGCCGGTTTGGTGTGGTGGCAATATATATATATATTGAAGTGAGTCGAATTCTGGCTAATCATAAAGAACCAAAACCAGAACAAGTAAATTTCAGTTTTAAATTAGTTTATAAGTTCTTGCGCAAAAGTCAGTTCCAAAATATGGTACTGAGTTTATTGTAAAATAGGCCCGACTCACTCCACTCTCCGCTATTTAATAATCTTGCACAATGCATGTGCATGTGAAGTACTTCCTTTATTCAACATCTTCACTTTCTTTGTCATCACCGTCTGCAGTCCAGGTACGAAATTCATCAATACATCATCTTTCACGGCACACATGCTCATCCTGATATTGTCGTTGTTTAAATTTTACACACATCTAGTTCATTATACATCAATCATTCACTTTATGACGTTTTAAGTTCAAGAACGCTCCATTGATACCAGAAGCGGAATTCGAAGTATCTTACTTTCAAACCATTATACGAATACACCACCAAACAGTTACGTGTAAATGACATTACTATTAGTACATTTATTCTTTATATTGCACGAAATTGTAACAAATTTCACCAAATATATCCACCTTTACAATTTACCCGGACCGCCACGATTCTTTTCCTTATTGTCATACGGAAAGTGTTTTCTCAAATTATGCGTTCACTGCTGATCATTCCCTCTCTGTTCGCAATAAAACCTAACGGAAGTGTAAGACACTGCGAAGCACTATTCATCATCTCCATGGCAGGATTTTGCTCATTATTTAATAGCCATTTTAAGAATTACTTGTATAACTGAATTGAGAACAATGTTGACTACAGCTTTTGGTGCTCTTTCTTTGTTGAAATCTTGTGCGGTATAGCAGCCAGCAAGACAAAGTGAGTAATTTTAAACAATAGCTTTTTAGTTATATACTTATTCTGGGGGGCTTTTTTAGTTCGAAAAAGGAACTTGAATTTACACTCTTCACAGAGTATAAACTGACATTCACATAATGGAACTGATTATTTATTTATTTATTAATTAATTAAAAAAAATATATAGGAAGTACTTTGTAAAACATAAATTTGTTACCAAATGTACAGAATGTACGACTAATAAACTAACATGCACGTTAGTCAATTGTTTAAACTGATTCTCTCTTTCTTAATTGACCTTTTTGATGCACACATTATAGTGGAGTACTTCTACTCTAAAGTATTCTTAATATAAATAAATATACTCACAACACCCTTATTATAATACAGACCAGCATCACTATTTGCCACTATATCCTTTTCCTGAAACGAAAGAAGAAAAATTTAAAAAACGTAGCCGAGGTCAATTGACGAATATTAAAACTAACAAAATATTAGATATAGAGTATCTATTATCAAGTGATATCCTATGGACACTTAATGTATATCACTGAATACGCAAACTAAAATTTTTCGTACGGTACCAAGTTCGCAACGTCGATTGTTTTATTTTACTCGAAAATCTGTGGAATAAGAATGATCCACTGCAGGTGATCGACGGAGTTCTGCGTCTGTGGGACTACCAGATTACTATGATACACACAAGAGTGAACAGATTGTAGATCATCAAAATTACCAAATGGTACACGTGAACAAACGAACACTTTTAAAAACAAAAGCAACGTTATCACACAATAAATCGGGAAACTGTAACCATCATTATCGAATACTTTTTTTTTTTTTTAATTTCATTGTCAATTCGATATCTCGGGTTTTTCTTTTACTTATATGTAAATTGGGCGACGCATACTTTTAGATAAACCACCCAAAGTATAGAAACAAGTTGTGCATTTTTGCCCTTTTTTCTGTATTTTTTTAAACCTAATCTCGGGAAGAAGGTAACTTTTAACCACCAGTTTTAAGAGGAAACCATTACTGTAATAGGATATTAGCTATTAGCCAAAAGAGTGCAAAAAGGAATTCACAGCCCAACTCCACCAACACTGTGAAGAAACCATTACAGATGGAGGACATAAGGCAGGCCACTTTAGTTCAAACTACCGTGCGAGTAGAGCGAGAACCACCATGTCGCCACAAAAGACGCCGAGACAGATCTTCCATCTACGACACACTGATGGGGCCCAACGTTTAACTAGATCCGTGCTAGCTTTACTGAATGTCGCGTTATAGAAATTGATCCGAGAGGAAAAGCAGTAACGGAAAAATGAGAGAAGCCAGGAAATGAGGTTACTGTAAATCGGAAGCATATCAAGAGCCTTTCAAAGATCCGAGAGAGAAAAGAGGACAGAAAAAATAGGTCAAAGAAGGAACTGAGATAGCAAAGGAAGTTCGACAAGGTAGTTTTGTGTCCTCGATTAGATTTCTCTCTCTCTCTTTTTCTTTCGGCGTAAAGTTTCGTTAACATGGTTAGCTAAGTCCTTCGCGTGTGCTACTCGAACTCGAGTCTAACCTTCGTGTGACGCTTTCGATCACGGCTTCTATGTGCAAACAAGTGGAAATTTGAGTAAGATATAAAATATTAAGCGACGGACCTAAAAAGTGTTTGTACCTCCTAGTGCATGAGACTACGTTAGTGATCTCAGCGGGGTCAAACGTCCACGTAAAAACTCTCATCCTTCCTGAGACAAAATAACTTGTTCAATGTTCTTTGGTTATTTTGCAGTCGCTTTTAAACTGGTACTACCAAATACTTTTCTAATTTTGCCTGTGAGCTTAGGGATTTACGGTAATATTTTTGTTAAGTGTCTCAATGGACTCTTTATATACACACTAACAAACCAGAATTGAACTTAGACAAAAGTATACTGAATGCGGAATGGATTCTAAACATAATTGGGTTAGAACTGGTGGAAATATAACAGATGTGGACATGAGTACTTTCTCAATGCAGAGCTTGTACGTCTCATATTGCACTTAGAAAATGTCTAACTTGTATTCCAACACAGATACAGAGTCGATTAGTTCTTTAAGCACGTGGATTTAAAAAAAAAATATGTTACCACGCTCTGTGGTTCGTTTTATTGGAACTCTTAGCACATACGCTTAGGTATGTCTTCTTTACCCATTAATTACCCTCTCTCCCGTTGATCTTCTTTGAGATGTGTTTGAATGTCCTCAAGAGGTGCTACAATTCATTACTGGAGATGATGTGCGACTCCGCTAGACTAAGCAAATATGATTAAAATTTCCCCACGTTGTAATATTACCTACATGTGTAAAGTAGTCTGGACGTCACCAAAACAGATATGGTTTTAAATAAAAGCAGGACTGCATTAGTATTTACTAATATGTAACTTTGGCGTTATTTAAGCGACAGAACCTTTCTACAACTTCAAATAAGTACATAATGTAGAAAACATACAAAATAAGGAAACTCATACACCGTAATACGTAGCATAAAGATTTTTTGTAGATTACCTACCGCCTGAAGATACGCTGACATACACAATTTAATAGTTTTAGGATTTTGAGCTACTGTAAAATACTGTGAGAGATAGGCATTGCCAAGAATGGACCACGAAACCCCATCATTTGTATCTAATTGTACAGCCTCCTTCGCATTCGCAACTCCTTCCTCAATATTCTTTATTCGGTCTTCACGTGACTTAGTTTTTTCTTGCCGCAATGCCATAGAAAGGTTTCTCAATGATACTTTATTTCTCCTCTGAAAAGTAAAGAAGAAATTATTCAACCCTTTTAGCAAACGTACATGAAAACGAAGAGCAATGCAGCATACCAAATACTAATATTTATCTAAATTGATTAATGTAATTTCTTTCAAAGTTTTGCACCTCTTACTCAAAATAGCTTTCACGTTACAAACGGTAACAGCCCTCAGAAATATTGTAAAGAGAAATCTTACACTAATTTCAAACACCGCTTCCTTGCAATAATGAGAGCAAATAAAACCTTGATTTAATAAAACATAGTTTCGAAAAATAAAACAAAGCAACTGTTATCATTAAATTATGATAGCCATCAAGAAATAATTTCTTAATATTTTCTTGTGCTCTTCAATCAGTACAAACTACACAAATTTTGTTTAAACTTAAAACTAAAAATTTGTTGCAGGTCCTCCGCAACACAGCAGTCATGAATTTTAAGTCGCATAGTCGAATAATTCTAAAAGTTAGTGCAAATTTTGTAGTAATGAACTATTTTTAAAGTACACTGCCTTCTCGTAATGTAACTGTTCGTTTATCTTTACCGGCAAGTTTCTCGAAAATTATTCACAAAGGAACAAAAATTTTACTAGATTTTAATTTAAAAAAATAATACCTTTAATTACTATAGAAGCTCGTAATCTGTCTTGTATATGAGGAAAGACTACAAAACAAATAACATACGGATCAAAGACATTCTTTACGTTAGTACTGCAATAGCAAATCAAGTTTACATACTCCTTTCCAAATGTGGATTATAAATACTACCTGTTTCATACGGCAGTGCCCCTGTTTACATGGTGGCGCTGATGTAGTCAACAGTAACTCAGTCGCCGGCTGTATGAGAGACGACAATATTGCAACGCACAATATCCAAAACAACCTACACCGAGCGGCCGTACCTCAATTAGTAAAGAGTTCGCATAGAAATCGGAAGGTCCTGGGTAGTCTTAGATTATATCCTCACGAATTAGGGAAAATCTCCCCCCCCCCCCCCCCGTCCGGCAAATGGAACACTGGTCCTGGGAACGATCCTATGGGCCGCCCGTCCTGAGGTTTTCCAGGGCTTTTCCTCAGTGACACCAGGCAGATGCCGGGATAGTACATACAAACTAGGCCTTGGCCGATTACCTTTCAATATCTTCTCCCTTACCCTATCCCGTCTTGAGCCTGAGAGGCTTTAAATGCCATAAAGGAATTCAAATTAAAAAACACGGTGCCGGAGTAGCATATGATGTTTTATTATGCATTTAAGCAATTGAAGAGGCGGGGCTGAAATTACTTGAAATCTGTATGTTAAGATTCGTATTAATGCACGGCTGCATTCACACTAGGGAGGATAGTGAGGTAATATAATGGCAATAAACTATTTCGAAAGTGTATAAACTTAGAAAGGGATATAGAAAAAAAGATATAGAGTTTTAGATATAGAAAAAAGATTCTATAGAGTTTCTCGCCTGCGTTTACTATCCCCACACCACTGTTTTCTGCTTGTGCTTCCAGATTTTGCATGGAGTTGAAACTTTTCCGCCGCTTTCTGCTGCCTTTTTGTATATTCGTCACCGTGGTCATACTTTTCCTAAGCTTCTTAACATCGTAGAGGAAAGAATGATCTTTTCTTGTTTTACTTTCCAGAAATACATTGTTATACCAGGGGCGGTCGAATGGCGGATTCCGGTCCAGATTCGGACACCGAAGCTTTTTATCCTGGACCTCCACGGTTTAATACAAATTTAAATTTATTTACGGCCTTTTGACACCCTTGGCTAACGCCGAGTTTGATACGATGTTCAAGAATATTGTGTGAATTGATTATATGTACACGTTTTACTAGTTGAAAAAAATTGTAATGTGAATTCATTTCCTTTTTTACTTTTTTGTAATTACACAATTATACGGAGTAACTAATAACCGTACTCTTACTGTCCTGTTTCATTTATTTATACCGAGCCGCCGTAGCTTAGTGGTAGAGTGTTGGTGTAGCATTCGGGAAGTCGTGGATTCGGTCCCAGGGGCCGACCATCCTGACTTAGTTTTTTTCTCAGTCACATCAGGCAAATTCCGGGATGGCACCTTCAACATATGCCCTGGCCGATACCTTCCCGAATCCTTTCCCCTCCGCTAGCCCGAACAGATCCTCAGATGCCTAAAGGTCATAGATAAAATTCAAATCAATTTATTTATGGTATTTAGGCATCTATGGCTCGGGCCGGGATGCGCGATGGAACCGGTCAGGACTTTATGTACCATCCCGGAATTTGCATGGTGTAATTAAGGAAAACGTCAGTCAGGATGGTCTGCCGGTGGTATATAACAGAAGACGTCTTGAATACGAAGTCAACACTCTATTATTTGAGCCATGGCCGCTTGATCTTACTGTACTGTCTTATACATAGTCTACTAACTATCTGGAACACGAAGCCTTTTTATTGAGATATTACCATTCATCCGGTCCGCAGAAGAAAATGTTTGGAGACCCTTGTATTATATGTTTCCCTTCACTCCGTTACTCTACGAGGAGCTTTCTTTCGGTGTCTCCATTTTTATGAAAGCAAATACAAGTAACACGACGCCCGAGATCACCGATGGCTTTGACCTTTAAAATTATTTCATCTCTCTCAGCACGTAGGACCTCGGAAGTATGGAATGATTTTGTGTAACAGAACGGTAACATCCAGATTTTGAGAGAGGGAGAGAAAGAGAGAGTTGGAGGGGGTAGTGGCAACTATTGCTGCACACACACACACACACACATATATATATATATATATATATATATATATAGAGAGAGAGAGAGAGAGAGAGAGAGAGAGAGAGAGAGAGATCAAACACTGCACCCAATACCCATGGATATTTATTACCTTTGCCTCTGACTTTTATAGTATGTAGCAGGATTTTCCTCTTCAAACAGTTATCGTAGACTAAATGACTACTATATATTCCGACGCTATCTTGAATTCGGGACTATTTAAACAAAGATACGTACAATGTTCTCTGTTAAAAAAAAGACGAAAAAAAACTTACTTTTTAACACTGCGTGAGAGGGATCGTCTGTTACGTATGAGCTAGGTTGTGTGTGTGTTTACTGTTTAGTTCAGTGTTTGTCCGCTCAGCACAGGGGAACTTAAATATGAAACGGGTAGTACTTACCAAACTGATAGCAAAATACTGAAACCTACCAACAAATACTGTCCTCACAGAATATTAGGCTAGAATGGCTTTAAGTTCCTTACACTGTTCGTGAGAGTCACAACAAACTGTGCGAAAACATGCAGATTACGACTTCTGAGGGAGGCGATATATATATATATATAATATATAATATACAAGGAAAACTGCCAAGTGTATGATTCATTATACAGTTTTACGAACTAAATATTTTAAAAAATCTATAGAACTATTGCCGTAATATCATGAAGATATAAATGTATGTTTAGTGAAGAAATAAATATACCCATATTTCTTAATATACTTACATGTTGTAAGGCACCTAAAAAGCAGTTCTTCGCACCCTGAATGTCATCCTTTTTCCAATAGCATTCCCCTAATTCATTCCAGGCTTCAACTAACTTTGGGTCGAGTTTGACAGCTTTCGAGAGAGCTTCTTCCGCTGTGGAATCGTACTGTGGTCCAACATTTAACGCGCGTCCTTTCAGATAATAATACATAGCTTTGTTTTCCTTCTCGCCTGCTACTATAATTAAAAGAGTAGTCAAATTGACTTAATTGATTGCTGACTGTGCTATTGGAAATGTGTCACTTTTTTAAAATTAAATATAACGCATTTCGCAGTTTATTTTACTGCTTCAAGATAAATAAACACTAGACACTTATAAATTAAAAAAAGACTAAATAGTGGGAAAAAGGAAATGAAAAAAAAGTGAAGATAGTGATTATTTGTTTGATATAGCAGTAAAATAAACTTGGAAACGCGTTGACAATGCATCCAACCCAAAACACAGTGAATACAATTTGTTAAAACTAGCCCCCACGTGCAAAAATGTCTAGATTTAATCAGAGATTAAATTCTAAGCCGATCGCTGGGAGGGGTCTCATCCAAATATCGTTTCTAACCAATCTTAGTCGTTGATTCGTAATTGACCGAATATTACCGCATAATTGTCGATAGATGTATTGTGTGCATAGTATAATATAATATGCGTGTCCAAAAAAAGCGCCGAATTTAATATGCTTAAGAAAATACTGTATATTTACAAAATGCCAAATATTTTTACATAATTACAACGGGTAAATGTTCCGATTTAAGAATGAAAAATGACATCCGACCCCATGACTTGCTCTGCAGCACTTCACTCTCTCGATGAAATTCGTAATCACATTTTTACATATCTGCTCATCGATATTACTGATGACGCATTCAATTTTCTCCTTGAGTTCTTGCACTGTTCGGTGGTTTGTTTGCGTAGACCCTTGATTTCAGAACCCCCCCCCCAATGAAAGTAGTCATGTAAGGTCACATGACCTAGCTGATTAGTTCTGGTCCCCATTACGAAGGATGACTCGGCCTGCGAATTTCTTACGCAGCAAGGCAGCTGAGAAAGGTATTTGTAAGAAAAGTGTTACCAACTCAACCACATGACAGGTTGCGGAAATCAAACTCGGCATTCTTAAATCGGAACATTTGCCCATTGTAACGATGTAAAAATATTTGTCATAAAAAAAAGTATCTGTTAAGCATATCAAATCTTGCATTATTGTTGAGACACCCTATATATAGAAACACAAGACACATGGCATGCGATAAAAGTGGTGTGTGGGTCCCAGCCCTCTCGAGCCCACCCTGAATTTAATACAAACTGAATTAGTTACAATGTCATTCATACTTTTAGGGTAGAACCACAGTTAAATGGCAATACACACACTTAAAAAAAAAAAACCCTTAGATAAACCTTGTTCCAAAATATTTAAAATGTTTGTTTTTAATTTTTCAGTCATTTCAACCAACAATATCAACAGTATATTAAAGCAACTTTATACAGGACTACTATAAAAGATCGTAGGTAGATTTCTGGATCCTGGAGGGAAGTGTGTTGAAGGTGCGGAGGAGGCGGGAGGTTTGGAGTTAAGTGTTCGGATTTCTGTTTTGTCTAGTTGACTGAATCAAGAAAATGAAATTACACGTCTTTCTGTAGTGAGTAGCGGAAAAATAATTTTTATTGGAATTTTTTTTTTTTAGGTCAGCGGTAAGTTTTCCGTAGATGTCCTGGACTAAAAGGAGTAATTACGAATATTTAGAATTCTGATATTACCCTCCCCCGTCGCAGGTGTCCACCACCACTTTTCTGAATCTCTGATTGATAGGGTAGAAAGTGATACCACCCACAATACTCTACCATCAAACTGCACACCCACTAATAACTACGACTGTAATTTTATTTGGCTTCTTAGTCAACTACGTGGTCTACCTAATTTCTGTCATGATCTGCAATAAATCTGAAGGTCATGTAGAAAATTCATAATAGTCGAAACCAGTGTCGACATCAGACATCTGCCTGATCTGATGAACCATGTTTTCAGTTGTTCCAAGCAGACGAACGAGTCCCTAAGCAAACTACGTATGGCTGTGTACTGGTGTGGACCGTGGTTTGTTGGGAGCTCGCGAGGAACATAAATAAAACTGGAATCAAAAGGCCTGCCATAGAATAAGTAAAGACAATCTCTCAGACTTTTGGAGAATTTTTTCTCTGACCATCGACCTGACAAACTTTAAAATTCCTTTTATAACTGTGTGGCCTTCATCATTCCCATAGCCACCCATCACCACATTCCTCCTATATTTTCTGTCGCTTGTCGATGTTCACACACCACATACACCGATACACTTTCTCACAAACAGCAATGCTGTTAACAATACAACTGAATTATTTATATCAAATTTGTTCACTTTCTTTCTACTTGCTTAATAGCATGGAAAAGTACAATTCTTAGATTTGTCAACAGTCTTGCGTATATGTAACTGGAAACTAGAAAAACACTTCAACTCCGAAGGCCAGAGACGTCATCCTCTGTGTACAATAAGGAAAATCGCAAGATTAACCTTACAATAAATGCCTGAACTACAGAAATCGCGAGCCTAGTAGTCCTCATTTTCAAACATTTCGAAACAAATTTCCATGGTCACGTAAAAGTAGAGTGAAGCTGAATCATTTATGGTTTATATTATGAAAATGGGACGGTAAAATTTATCCCTGACTTTCTAGGTCTGTGGAAACCTAAATTTGTCTTAGCAGGTGCCACGTACACATATCACGTTACAAACAATTTACACCCCTTTATACTAATCAGGTTTCCTTCTGAACTGTTTGTACTAGAAGGATAACGCAACCACACATCGCTCACGGACGAGACAGAACTGGTTCAATGAACATTCTACTGACCTTCAGGTACCCTTTTCGCCTCCGCATTTATCATATTTCAACTACATATAGCACTTTTTTTTTAAAGAAAATATTTAGTCATAACATCTAAACCAATTCCTGGTGGATCATAAAACTGGTCAGCTTTTAAAGCACATAAGTGTCTCAAGTACACTAAAAACATAATTTCTTTGAAAATACGTTGACTGAGAAAATTGCGGACTTCTATTTTTCATTTTTTTTTTTCAAAAATAATCAACTTTCTGTTGTTAGTTATAGTGGAAGTAACAGTCCCAACCTCTTTAAGGTATTTTTGACGTAAAGAGCCTAGACGTGGTAACTCAAATTTAAACAACATGTACGTGTTTTGTTCAGAAGAGGTTTTTTTTTTTAAGTTGTTACAATTTCTACACCATGTACACGCAATATGCGAGTAATATTCTGACATCATAAATTACCCGTACATATATATATGAAAGATGAATTATGTTAATTTCTAGCTATGATTTGTCAAAAGTATTACAACATAAACTTTTTAATCATTAGTAATTACTAACAACGAACTTTACGAAGGACTATCTCGGCAGAAATATCTTTTTCGGGAAAATAATTACCAAAATCTATAAAGTGACCGGTACATGTCCTGACTGAATTGAGATGGTACATACCAGTTATAATTTTATCTCTATCCATGAAAGAAGAGAAAGGCTCTGTCGAATTTCTGTGGTGTAACCGAAGGAAACTGGGGAAAACGTCGATTAGCATAACCGGTATGAGCAGGATTTTTACGTTGCTTGCCCTGTACTGGACCATAGTCCACGATCTTTGAATGTAGGGAAGAGCTCAAATGAAGAAGTTACAACATGTCCATCGAATTACACAGCACATATCGCAAACATATACGACTTTTTGTCCTGGACTCGTGAAAACAGTAACAGCCTTCAGATTTTACAGCACAAATCGCACATGTAGTGCAACGGTATAAAACATGTCGTCACAAACTAGAGAACATAATGCAGCATTTGTGATGAACAGCACGTGACTTACCACTCCTGGAAAATAGTATAATCATCGGTTATCGGGCCAGGGATGCCTGCACTTCTGTAACAGCGGACCCTGTGAAATGCTCACATACAGCGATGGTGAAAGAGTACCAAGACTGGACGGATAGGATAGTTGTGATATTCCTAAATGCCAACTGTGGAGTCACACACACCAGAACTGAACATAGGTTGGTAAGGGCCGATCCGTGCTCTACAGTTGTGTTTACTGGACGTCCAAATAAACCGTGGGAGCAACCTAAAAGCTCTTAAAACACGGCACTGCAGTTCTTCTGATTGCGTATTAGGTTCCGAAGCAGACAGGTAATGGAAGCACATATGTTTACTGTCGTTCATCGCAGTCAATTTACATAGCAATACCGACAGCAGACCCCGGTCCAGTGGTCTCGATCACGGTTTCAGCTTCCAATGAATGGACGGACGGTGGCATAAAAGGTGTGAAATTACCTTAGAGTACTGATATCTAGACGATTGCTGGCAAATGATATGTTTGAGGAGACAGCGTTACAGCCTAGGGAATGTTTTCATGACAGTTTGGTTCCGAAGGTTACCTTGAACGCAAATGGTTACCAACTGATCGTCGCCGAACGGCATGCCATATCGCCAGAACTGTCAGTAAGTGGCTTGAGGAGCACGACGAAGACTTCCAAGCTACTTCCTTATGAACCTAATTCCCCGGATATAAACACAATTTTAAATCTACGAGACAACAACAATCGACCTGTCCGATGTATAGCTCCGGGGTGCACTGCGGTTTGCATGGTCCGTAGCAACCTTCCGCGGACTTAATGAATCCTTCCTATGGTAGTTGGCTGCGAAAGGAGTTTATTCTGGCACTAGGTGGGTGGTTATAATAATGTGATTGGGCTCTGTGCGTATCCCTCAAGAACAAACGCCACAAATACACTGAAGGCCTGCTCTTAATGTACGGGACTACTTATATAGCTACGCAGATTTTGTTTCTTCTCAAGATCCCAAGACTCACAAATCATGATTCTGTCGCAGAATATTTTTTCAAAGTTTCAATTGTATTAATGACAAGCTGTGGCATAAAAACAAAAGCACTCAATCAACACATAAAATAGTGCATTTTATTATTTTAAAAAAGTAACAATTACCTTTGGATTCTTCGAAACACAGTAAAACCTTTTTAAGTTCCTCCTGAACATCCGTTGTTCTACATGACGCATTTTCTAACGAATGAGTTTCAAAATAATGATCCCTAAATTGATATAACTTGTTCACCTTTTCCTGAAACATTAAAAATCAGTCATTACTTTATTATTATAATAGCCTATACAAGCGCTTCACACAAAACATGAATTCACATCTCCTAACAAATATTACTGTAGAATCAATGTAAAACCTACACCTTCTTACTAAAACTTATGATTAAGCAAAGCAATGCAGAAATGTTTAACCTAGTATTACGAACATAAAAAAAAGGGGTTGTGTACTGTCGTCTTCTATCTGACCCAACACGAGCTATATCCTAAACAACCTAGCCACATATATTTAATGCTCTGTACGAATTTTTAGTAACATAAAGGTCTGTGCTTACATTTAACTGGGCAATAGTTAACAATAGGAAGAACACTCATAGGGGTATCGAGGTACTTTTATACACTATGTACACAGTTGTAAATTGAACTTCAGATCATTTATCACAGAAATATTACAAAGCGAGCTACTTCTTGCACTTGTACCGAGAGTTCATATCTTACTTACTCTATGGCTTACGGAACTCGTAAGTTCATCGCCGCAGTAACAAACGTTCTCCATAGAACTCTATCCTGAGCAAGATTAAGCCAGTTTCCATCACAAACATCTACTTCTAATATCCTCCCAAATTCATCTCGGTCTTCCTAACGGTCTCTTTCCCTCCGGTTTACGAATCACAATGAAATATAATCTTCGATCCTCCCCCATCCAAGCAAAATGGCCTACTCACCTTAGTCATCGCGATTTCATTATTCTTACAAAATCGGGTGAGTCGTGAAACTCTTCCTTATGCAGTACCCTCCATTCCTCAGTCATCTCGTTCCGTATAACTTTCTAAAGACCTTATTTTCAAACACTCGTAATTTATGGTCATCTGCTAGGGTCGTACTCCAACTTTCGCAATCGTAAAGTATTACCGGCAGAATAACCGTTCTGTATAGTTTCAATGTCAACTTTCTTGATATTAATCGCGAGGTTAGGAGTTTCTGGACTGTATAGAAACATGCACTGCCCGATGCTAAGCGATTCTATTTCTTCAGTGACCTCATTCTTGCTTCTTGCATATGCTCCCAAGTCCCAAGTTTTTAAATTTGTTTACTTTCTCTACGTTCTCACTCTTAGTTGTTATGTATCAATTTTCCTCATTCTCAGTGTTTCGGCTTGTTATTCTGTATTTTGATTTCTCTATGTTTACCTGTAGACCTATTTCATCGCACGCTTCTACTAAGACATCGGTGTTACTTTGTAGCGCATCTATATCGTCCTCTATTGAATTTACGTCATACGCGTATACGAACAGTTGATTCACGCCATTCAACGTTAGTTTCTTTCTGTCCTCTTTTATTTCCTGAATCGCATATTCTAACGCAAAGTTAAACAGTAATAGTGACAGGCCATTACCTTGTTTCAATCCGTTGCGAATCCTGAAACTATCTGACATATAACTACCTATCTGTACTCTGCTTATGGGGTCGCTGATACACCCTTACTAGCTGCACAAGTTTTTCGAAATTCCAAATTGTATCAGGATATGGTATAGTTTTTTTCTTTTGATAGAGTCATGCTTTCCTAAAATCAATGAATAGCTGGTGAACAGTCCTATTATATTCCTATTTCTTCTTAAAAAAAAAAAGTACAAATGAGGTCATAAATGAAATAAAAAGCCACTGAGCACCGCATGATTCTGTTCATTGCAGAAGCTTCTAACCTAGCGATTAGCCTCAAGGAAGCTGGAATTGAAAATAAAGAGAACGGTTATTCTGCCAGTAATATGTGAATGGATGTGAAAGTTGGAGTATGACTCTGGCAGCTAAACATAAACTACGTGTTTAGAAATAAGATTTTGAGAAATATAAATGGGACGCGATGACCGAAGAATGGGGGATACGGAATAATTAGGTACTACACAGACTGTATTATTCAACCGATGTAAGAATGATGAAATCACGACGGCTAGGATTTGCAGGTCATGTATAGTCATGTGGGTCAAGTAAATACCCAATGGGTGAAAAAAAAAAAAAGGTATTTACTCGGGTATTTTCCCATCCCAAAACTAAGTTTTTAACGTAATATCCATAATTATACTGTTAATTATGTTTGTATCTACTTTAAATGTTACAGAAAGGAAAAACAACATATTTTCCCATAAAGTTACTGAAATTTAAAGTTTCCATTATAAGAATTGAAATTTTGTAAATGAAAAGTTCATTTTTGAAACAGCGTCAGTGGTTCACGGTCCTCAGACTCATAACATTAACAGATTCATAAACTATTCTTGTGTGGATTCAAACACTAGTAGTCTGTGATATTATATAAGCTGTGCATTGAATTGAAAGCTAGTTATTGTAAGTCTACTTTACTCCGGTATTTTCTTGCGAGAGATTTAATTGCCATTAAAACAGAAATAAAATAGGAAGAAAGAAAGTGCTGCGTGAGTCACTACGGTTTAAACGTGGTATGAAATGTTCATAATGTGGAATTTACATACATTTTCTAATGATTTACAGCTTGAATCTTTCTTGGTTTGCATAACAGAAGAAAAAAAACGGTTTCGTTTCTTTGTTATGATACTGAAAAATTAGTAGCCGAACCCAAATGTCAAAGAGAAAACAACAGTAGCTTTGGGTGTATATCAATAGAAAAGAAGTACATCTTATATTTCTGTTCCAAATGACCATTATTAGTCAAACGTGGACAGAAACAATGCAATTTGTTTACCTATTTTTACTGATGATCCAAATAAGTACCATATCAACCATGAAGAAAGAAAGAAACAAGATATTTACACAGATAAATATAAACACCCATATAAACTCAAAATATACCCTGGGTATTTTCCCTTAAAAAAAAAACAAAAAAAAAAACGAGTTATCTACATCACTAGTCATGTAGATCGGATTCCATCGTGGTTGGGAAGACAGAGAGATTTCGCTGAGAGGACAATATTAGAAGATGATTTCGAGAGACAGTTGCTCGTGATGAAAACTGGCTTGATCTTGCTCAGGATGGCATCCAATGGCGAACGTGTGTTACTGCGACAATGAATTCACAAGTTCCGTAAGCCATACAGTTAGTTTGGTTAGGATAGCTTGAGTTGTCAATCAGGTTGCCAAATGAGCGAACGGTGCACACTAAAGACCCAAAGCGATATTCGAATTAGAAACTGAAACTTTACAATTCGAACAACAAGACGTTTTAATAGTTTACTGGAAGCACTGGCTGCGGTTCCGTAGTTGGTGGTGCCTCGAACATTAACATTTTATTGCTGTATTCAACCCTTATTAGTTTTTCTTCTTTTATTTCGCGGTTACAAGCACTTGTATCAACATCTAGCGACAACCAACATTTCAAAAAGTGTTATAACAATCCATATTTTTTATTATTATTTCGGTAAACACGACATCTAGTAGATCAAGATGGCGAATTGCGGAGGAACACTAATTGGGACATTTCGTGTCATGAATGACACGTATTTTGCCACCAAAGCAGATGTACTTTCCTTATTTCGATCCAAAGAATACAGAACATGCTATGAGTGCCAGTACACATATAAACCCTTGCAAATTGTTGTTGAACTCACTCATCTCCTGGTTTTACATCACAATCTGCATTCCATTCATCCGAAACAAAGAAAGTAACATCTAAAGTATATACAGTTACGGTTGCCAGATCGGTAGAGAGGTGAACTAAATGGTAAAAATTTACAAAAGAAATGATATGAGAAAAGGGATGTGGAGTACAAGAATATTGGCCAGATTGCCAGGTCGGTAGAGGGGTGAACTAAATGGTAAAAATTTACAAAAGAAATTATATGAGAAATGGGATGTGGAGTTCAAGAATATTGAAAAATGAAAGGGGTGTCGTCTCGAATTAATGTACAATAAAGCAGAAAAGGCGTTGAAGAACGGGGAACTATTTGCAGTAGCGGAAGAGAACTCTTAAGGGTGGGGAATTAGAAAAAAGTATCAGTTATGGCGTTGGGGAGATGAATGGTACCAAAGCTGGCTTTGACTAACCCGCCTTCTCTGTCCGCTCGCTCGGCATTACTTTTCACGGCTGATTTCACCCCTATTGAGATGTGCGAGCTGTGAAAGTATCTTAAAAACGTGTGCGGAGTAATGCATAATAGCCGTTCGCATTAACCTTCACATTAACTGGATCCTGGCTGATTGGGAAGTCGGAGGAATTCATGTCAATGAAATCGATGCAACATAGGTACGAATCGAATAACAATAAATCGAACAACACAGGTAACCACAGCGTAATTGAATCATCAGATGACAAAAAATGTTGAACATTAGTGTACCGAAACTTCACTCCTCTCTACATATAGACCACGTAGATGATATACAGAGAATTACCAATACTTGATTTAATAAGTGAAAATTCAAGCACTATAGTTTGATATCCCGCATGTGACACAAAAGCAAATAAAAATGCAACATATAATACTGACATGAACATAACGAATAATAAGAGGATAGTGATATTACCTCACACATGGTAAACATTCGGGGGATGAACTTTACATATCTTCACTTAGTATACATAGATTTACTCTAACAGCAAGAACACATCTCTTTTATAACGAGATATTAGTATAATATGATACATTACAAAATAACTTACACACAAACAGTCAATTAAGCTTTTTGTTGAACACCTGTCCTCATCCCCCGCGTCACTCGCCATGTTTGTTGATGTTTTTGATTTCCAGTTTCCGGTAGTGTTGCCAGGTGGTCACTATTGCTTTTCCTTATTGAAGCATCAGAAAGAACCTTCTTCCATGAAAATTCCCTACATTTCACACAACAACTGAAATCGTCTAGCATGGTTGACTACTCTGAAAATAAATGATTTTTTAAATGTTTATATCCTTTATATGTGAATAGTTTAAAACGGGTATTCTTTCTTATCCAAACCGATTAATAGGATGGCCATTTGTCCTGCTTTTAGTAATAAAGTTCTTACTTTTACTTATGACATGCTGTACATACACCACAATATACGAATAAGTACAACCTACTGTGGTACAGCTTACACACACAGATTACAGATTTCGTACAGGACGAAATAAATACTAACTTACTGACTTACTTACTTTGGGGCGGTCATGCTTCCTTTTGATGTTCATGTCCTGTGTCCATCATAGATTTAATATATTTCCACTAGATCGAGCATAGTAAGCACTGTAGCACTCCCAAATTGAACGTTGGGCTTTCCGCCATATTTGGGGAAAGAAATCGTCTGCTAGCTATCATTTCCCAAGGGCAGGAAGTTTCTGTACCACAGACATAGGGATGATGAGAAAGAAAAGTATTTTAGGTATAGAAAAACAAAAGAGCTTGCTTTGCTAGAAGAATGTTTTACAATTCAATACTATCAGAATCATTGCTTAACATTTATGTTTTATCTCTTTCAACAAACTGTATTTTTTCACTGTTACTCATTGAGATACAGAATCTAGTTTGGGAACAATTGCCTGTGATTTCTTCTTATGCATGTTTGCATTGCAGGTCCTCGCCGTGTGGTGAATGCAAACTTTATATACGTATTTACAATTCTGTGGCAACGTACATGAAACCCGTAACCCTCACTGGAGCTGTTCTGAGAAAAGCAAGTGTTTTCGTGCGGACATCCATAGATGGTAACATTTGCTGCTCTGATTTGTCATCTCTGTTTCTCGGACGTACAGTAATTACTTACACAAGTACCACTATTTGAGGGATGATGTACCACATGTTTAGGATTGCATTCGTAACATTCTTTAAAAAAAGATTAGGATTACGTGCGTGCCACAGAATTGGTTTAAATAACAGGACATATGGTTATAACCAATTGCCGAACGGCCGTAGCTCACTTGGTAGACCGTCGGCTTAACAAAAAGAAGGTCCTAGAAACGATGCCAGTGACCGCCTATCATAACCGAGGTTTTCCAGGTTTTTCCTTTATCACTTCACTCAAGTGCAGGGATAGCACCTACAAAACTATGCCGTGAACGCACGGTGCAAAATTATAGGTGATTCGGGAATTTTCCCCCACCAACAAACTATTAATTCTCCCACCTATTAAATCTTCCCGTGGGAAAAACATTAAATAATAAAAAATTGAGAAAAAGACATCACACCAAATTAGACAAGTTCGATTGTGATTTGCTAAACCGACAGGACTTGTATTATTGGATATCCTTTTTTTTTTTTTTTTTTTGACAATTTAGCGCTCTCTTTGCACATCTCTAACTACTAAAGCATTTATGCATTTTAATTTGCTTTTACTGCATATATTTTATTGTGAAGTATCAAACCAGAATTATAGAACTTCGATGGAAGGTCACCTTCTGAGAATATATCTTCATGTTCAAATAAACAGAACTATTCAAAGTGCATTTGGTGAAGATTAAAATATCTTTTGGCAAGCTAATGACCCAGTGTCACGCAAAAGGATTATACATGATTTCATATCATAATTATTTGCGTAGACACTGGTAATTGGTCTTAAATGAGGCTACTAAGTGTTTTTCGACGTGACCCACGACTAAGCTAGTTGAGTATATAACACCATTCTTGAATACCCCGAGAGCATTCTGCATTCATTTAGCATTCGAGCTGAGGGAGCGATACAGAATGACACTGCATCTAGGATGGCATCATTCGCGTAAGTCAACTTGGGCACATTTGCCGCTTAGTTTCTTTCAAGCCTTTTTTTACTTAATCTATTCTACTGGTGACTATCATTGTAATTCAAATTTAATCAGCGCTGGAAGTATTCTGTCTGAGACGGTATGGTCTCTGCGCGAAGTATAACCACAAAATTCATTGATATGCGGACCAATAAAAGTGTGATCCGCAGATAGAAAAAACTTGTTTTCTTTATAAACAAACCACATAAAAGATCCAAAAAGAGAGTTGCAAATAAACAGTACACTACGAAACAACTACAGTATCTGATTTCGAGATTTCCTGAGAAACATTCTTCTCGTTTTGAGGTCCCATACACGGTGGTACATTTTATGTTTTTACCAACCCTATTTTTCACCTCTCTCTTTCTATATATATGGCCGGCAAACCGGGACAACACCGACAAACCGGGACTGTCGCCCCAAAAGGCTCCTGCCACTAACTGGGAGAAGACCCCTTAATTCCTCTTGCTAAGACTTAAGGGAACCGACCGGGGTAGACGCCTAATATCCAATTTATACGTTCACGTCGTGGAGCTTGTTAGTACCGAAGCAACTGCTTGGTGAACGAACATGGATAAGCTGCTCACCAACCCGCATTAGCTGACAGCGTGGTGAGTCAAATGTCAGCACCCCTCCTTTCTTTACACAAGATGGTACAAGCAAGGAAACAATATCGGAGGCCCTCAATAACCCGTAGGATGGAATACAGCTGGCAACGGCAGCGGTCAGTCCTGTAGAAAGTCAGAGGGTCAAAATGCCCGGGTTTGGACTGTAGACTGCCAGGACACCGACACGGCAACTCGAACGGACCTATACGTGGCGACTCTCAACTGTAAGTCACTTACAGGACAGGACAAATTAGAAGAATTGCAGAATGAACCCAAGAGGATTAAGTGGAACATCATAGGACTGTCAGAAGTGTGGAGGAAGAATGAAGAACAGTTGGAATAACTGTCGAGGCACGCGTTCTACTTTAAAGAAACAGAAAATGCAACAACGACAGGCGTTGGTTTTATAATTAATAAAGACCTGAAGTCACGGATCACAGAAATTGAAGAAATTTCAGATAGAATCGCAAGGATAGTAATAAAGATAAACAACAAATACAGTATGGAAATTATACAAGTGTATGCTCCAACAACCTCGCACCTGGAGGAGGAAATCGAAGACCTATACGAGGAGATACAGAAGATTTTGGATAGTAGCAATTCGCATTGCAAAATTGTAATGGGAGACTTCAATGCGAAAGTAGGAGCCAAGCAGAGCAGTGACACGAAAGTGACTTTGGATTTGGCAAAAGAATCAAGAGAGGAGAGAAGTTAGTGGAATTCTCAGAAGCCAACAGACTGTTTATTTCCAATACATTTTTCAAGAAACCGCTCCAGAGGAAGTGGACATGGAAAGGCCCAAATGGGACCAAAAACGAAATAGACTACGTTCTATCGAATAACAGGGCAATTCTGCAAGACGTGTCTGTTCTGAACAGTTTCAAAATCTCGAGTGATCATAGGATGGTGAGATGTAAGCTGAAACTAAATACTAGACTTGAGAGAAAGAAGCTTATCAGACGAAAACCGGCACATTTAGATCCGGAAAATCTAGGAGGAAAAAACCAGACAGACATTCGAGATAGAACTAAGCAACAGATTTAATACCTTCGAAGAGTTAAAGGATGAAGAAGACATCAATA
>JAGDQP010008461.1:0-18283 GCA_022664845.1 Lepisma saccharinum
AAACAAATGACGAAAAGAAATTTGAAATTTGAAGATGGTGGGGGGGTTGTCGTTTCATCAGCCCTAACTATGTTTTTGTTAAATTTCGGAAACCGTGAGGGGGCAACGAATTCTTTTTCGGGGTAAACGCGGACAAACGAAGCACAATCGAACGGTAAAAAGAAATTTTGAATTTGAAGAGGTGGGGGGGCCAGCCCCTCCACTTTGAACTCACTATATTTCGGAAACCGTGAGGGGACAAACGATTTCTTTTTCGGGATAAACGGGGACAAACGAAGCATAAACAAATGGCAAAAAGAAATTTTGAATTTGGAGATGTGGGGGGGCTGTCGTTTCACCAGCCCCTCACTTTGTTTTCTTATATTTCGGAAACGATGAGGGGACAAACGAAACTTTTTTCGGGACAAACGAAGCATAAACAAATGGCAAAAAGAAATTTTGAATTTGGAGATGTGGGGGGGCTGTCGTTTCACCAGCCCCTCACTTTGTTTTTCTTATATTTCGGAAACGATGAGGGGACAAACGAAACTTTTTTCGGGACAAACGGGGACAAACGAAGCACAATCGAACGGTAAAAAGAAATTTTGAATTTGAAGAGGTGGGGGGGCCAGCCCCTCCACTTTGAACTCACTATATTTCGGAAACCGTGAGGGGACAAACGAATATTTTTTCGGGACAAACGGGGACAAACGAAGCACAATCGAACGAAAAAAAGAAATTTTGAATTTGAAGAGGTGGGGGGGCCAGCCCCTTCACTTTGAACTCACTATATTTCGGAAACCGTGAGGGGACAAACGAATTTTTTTTCGGGATAAACGGGGACAAACGAAGCATAAACAAATGGCAAAAAGAAATTTTGAATTTGGAGATGTGGGGGGGCTGTCGTTTCACCAGCCCCTCACTTTGTTTTTCTTATATTTCGGAAACGATGAGGGGACAAACGAAACTTTTTTCGGGACAAACGGGGACAAACGAAGCACAATCGAACGAAAAAAAGAAATTTTGAATTTGAAGAGGTGGGGGGGCCAGCCCCTCCACTTTGAACTCACTATATTTCGGAAACCGTGAGGGGACAAACGAATTTTTTTCGGGACAAACGGGGACAAACGAAGCATAAAGAAATGGCAAAAAGAAATTTTGAATTTGGAGATGTGGGGGGGCTGTCGTTTCACCAGCCCCTCACTTTGTTTTTCTTATATTTCGGAAACGATGAGGGGACAAACGAAACTTTTTTCGGGACAAACGGGGACAAACGAAGCACAATCGAACGGTAAAAAGAAATTTTGAATTTGAAGAGGTGGGGGGGCCAGCCCCTCCACCTTGAACTCACTATATTTCGGAAACCGTGAGGGGACAAACGAATTTTTTTTCGGGACAAACGGGGACAAACGAAGCATAAACAAATGGCAAAAAAAAATTTTGAATTTGGAGATGTGGGGGGCTGTCGTTTCACCAGCCTCCCCACTTAGTTTTTGTTATATTTCGGAAGTGACGAGGGGACAAACGAAACTTTTTTCGGGACAAACTGGGACAAACGAAGGACAAACGATTGGGAAAGAAATATTTTGAGTTTTTTGAACTGGGGGGGGCTGGTGAAATGGACCTATGCATCCTATTAGATTCACAATATACATAACGGACTTTGGTGGTTTAGTACTAAAGCGCGAGTGTTTCACATACTACGGTTTGGGACTAGAAGTGGCTCTCGTCGCTGCGTCGTCGTTGCTGTGAATTTGTAAACAATGAAATGCTCCAAAATTGTGATTTTTAGAATAGACTGATATTTTTAGAATGGGCTGTTGTTAATTTCAAGCTACCAACGTCAGGTGAGATGCTTCTCTTATGTATGAAAAGGACATTGATCTATCCTGGGTTGACGTAAAACGGAAACAATGGATAAATACGAATTTGACAGCCAGCAGTTAGACATGGGTTATTGAAAACAAAACTGTCTCAGAACAAAATGGAACGTCTGATAATACAGTTGCATAAAAGCTTTGAAAGTGGTTGCAATAAGCCACTGACCATTTTAATAAGCTCTGTTATCCACTTACCTCAATAAAAGTATCCGACACTTCAATCTTTTCATCTTTTACTTCCTTGAACCCTTGTGAAACCACGCAGCTGTCAAATTGTGCACTATCATTAAAATCCATATTTCTTATCTAATTTAATAATAAACGTCAAGTATCTACCGTTAAGTGTCTCTGAAACAAAATAAACATGAATTCAATAAATAATGAATTGAAAGTACAGCATAATACAAATGCGCAACGTTACAAAGCAGCACCAAGGAGAGAAGGGAGCAGCAGCGAATTCGGCAGATAGATAACGTAAGGTACAGATCGCGAGTTATTAAATTTACCGCTCTGTGCGACGTGAGAACACAAAAGAGAAATGGAGCTGCTCATGCAGGGCCAGTAGTCTCTGGACTGCCATGTGCGTTCAGAAGGCCGTAGAAAGGATATGTACGTGGAGACCGTCACTTGGCCACAGACCATCAAGTGTAACTATGTGAGGTAGAGTTTTAAAGGCCAAAAATAACAAAAAAAAAACAGGAATGTTTCGAGGGAGCAAAAAATTCCCTTACATAAAAAAAAGCTGTAGAAACTTCCAATGCCCTTGAGTATTCTGCACAACCTTCTCACTTGATAAAATTAAATCCATATGTAGAGTTTTTATCCAATAGTGTATGGCTGTATATAAGATTGTAAGTTACAAATGCCGTACAATACCAGAGTACTTAACGTAACGTTTCTGAAAAAAATATTCAGAACTATGAAAAAAAAACACACTAAGAGGATTTGTTAAGTAATCTTCTGACAAATACATTAATATAGCGTAGAGTAATTAATTTCACTAGTCAACAAGGTTTTTACCACATTAAATCTTAAGGATAATCTAAAGCAACGAACCCCAACAAAAGATGGTAGCACTATCTCCGTGTATGCCTAAAGTATTCGTGAATGGCTGCTTGAAATTCCTATCAGATACACATTTTTCTTACTTGCGGTTACTATAGGTTGTGTGGGTGTGATTTCTATTGAACGGAACCTCTTGCAGGTCCGAATCTCCTCACGTACAAACAATACCATTAGATAAAAAAAATAATTAAAACCATAAACGTTTTGAAAGTGCAAAATTTCTAACTTGTTGCGAGTACTAGTGTTTTAAAAAAAAGCTGGGAAATATTGAATGCCAAAAAAAAAAAAAAAAATCATGCTACTTTGGAAGAGAACGTTTTTTTGTTTTGTTTTTTTTACTATTACGGGGTCCCTGACAACATTTTATGATCAATGAATTAGATGTTAGTTGATGTTCAAAACATACATGTAGAAGAAAAATCCGCAATGGGACAAAGTTTTGAAGCAAAATGTAAGATGCCTAAGCGCCAGAAGTGAATAGTACATTTCTCTCATGTTGAAGGGTGCTAATGAGGTAGATTACATTCCTAATGTAAATCTGAAGTTTTTTCTACATTTTTTAACGTAAGATCATCCAAATGAACGAAAGGCATTACTTCCAAATTAGGCGGCCATCTGGTTTTTCGACTAAAAGCCTGATGAATGCTACGAAAATTTAAATATCATAATCAGGGGGGGGGGTATGTTCACATTTATTATTAATAATTGCTTTATTGCATTGTTCGTACATTATCTTAAATTAGTGACCATGGAAACGTGGAGGTTAGGTAAGGTTTCGTGCAGTCATGTATATTATCAAAATATATTTTCATTTGTTCATATTTATTATTAATAATTGGTTGCATTTTCGTAGACCTCTTCAATTAATGACCATGGGAATGTGGAGGTTAGGTAAAGTTAGGTGCGGTCATGTATCTTTACACTTCTTGTTCTTATATACGTCAGTTGTTTTCGCTGGAACAAAGCTTACCACACTTTCTGCAATTTTTTGTTAGATTTATTAATCCATGACTTTCATATAGTTTCAAAGATTTTCCTCAGTATCACCGTATTGTTTCACAAGTTGAAATACTGTTAACTCACATCCAGGGCAACGTTCCTGTATACCTGTAGCAATGATCACAATATAAATGCTCGTATCTTTCCCACAATCCAATCATGCGGTAACCTTCCGCCAAGTAGTTCCCTCTGCTTCCCGAATATTTCCATGTTTGTCACCGATTATACAATATAATAAACTCTCGCTCTTTTTTTATATACTATTAACCACAGAAACGAGCAAATCATCCATTTCTTCCCTGTTAATTTTCTAAATGTTACTAGATACGGCCGACCAAGTTTGGAAGTTAACCTCGAACGAAATTTAAACAACAAATGCATTAGGTCCGTTAAGTTGTGGATATAGGTGTTGAAAAGGCAGAAAAAAAAGATTCGTCAATACAACCACGTTTTTTTTTGCTTCGTCGAAAAAAATTCTTGTTATATTTTCCCGGCCCTTAAAACACTAACGAGTAGACAGATAGTATTCGTAATACACAATCGGATGAAAAGGTTTGTCACGATAATTAACTAACAGAGCATCCAAATTCTAAACGACAGTTAATTTCCACAACGAACTATTTAAGCTATGAATTATCAACTTCAAAATTAAAGCAACGGGTCTTTCCTAGTATTTTAAAGGCCGGGGAAAAAAGAGGAAATATTGGGGAAAAACCAGCATTTTTTTTTCCACTAGGCAATAAAACTGGTTTTATTAACCGTTTTTTTTTTACCTTTTGATCACCAATATCCACTACTAATGCATTTGTTGTTTACGTTTCGTTCAATTTGATGATTTTACGTTAAAAAATGTATAAAAAAATTCAATTTACATTAGGAATGCAATATATCTCATTTGCACGCTTCTACATGAGAGAAACATTCTGTTCTGTTCCGCTCAGGCCCTTAGGCATCTTTGGCTCAGCCCCTAAAAACTTACATATTCCTCCAAAACTTTTATCAGACGCAGTCCTATTGTGGATTTTTTCTAAATGTATCTTTTGAACATCAACTAACATTTTAACTAATTCATTGAACATAAAATGTTGCCAGGGACCCCGTAAAAGTAAAAAAAAAAATTTCTTTTCCGAAGTACCACGAAAAATAGAAAAAAAAACGTTTTTTCCTGTTTTTTCGGCGACAATTTTTTCTGTTTTTTTTAACATCTAGCTGAAGTATCGTATTCAGGTTTTCACTCAACGTCTCATTGTCAGTTGAAGTCTCTCTTTGATTTCTGCTTAAAAAAAAGCTATACACAGAAATTATAACAGCTTGTATCCCTTGGTACCCCACAAATTGACCCCAAGATTTTTGCAAAAAAAAAAAAAATCCTTCGGGATACGGAATTACGGAGGGTTTTTCTAAATTTTCTTCTGCTTTTATAAAATATCCAAGAGAACAAACCCATCCAAATGCATTCCTAATACTTTACTGTTGTCAAAAAAAAGTTTATTATTTTGTAATGGCATGCCAACCGGATCTGTTTTATACTCACCTGCATTTACACTAGTTTATAAGGTTAACTGGGAATCCAGGGCAGGGTGGCAAAAGCATTGGGATATATTAATATTTATATTAATCGTTACGAGGCTGTAGGAGCCCTGAAATACATTACACTTTGTAAATTGTTAACTAAACTTGGTGAAATCCACAAAATATATGCTAAGTAGTGAATATTCTTGATATAGCAAAAAAGAAAAAATCAATTTCATTAATAAAAACGCGTTTTTCCTCCAAAAAATATTTTTCGGTTCTTTTCCCAAACTATTCGTCTTTTTCCCGGTTTGTATATCACTAGTTTACCCACATATTTATGCCACGCTTCGCTACTACATTAGACACCAGCAAACCTGTTAAGCCTTTTCATACCCACATATGCTTTTAAACCAAATTAGAACAGGTACAAGTTCAATAGAATGTTAACAATACTTTGCGTGTGCCCACCGCTCACCCCCGAGCTTACGCAACCAGCTCCCTTGGGATGCGCGTTTCCCCCTTGGACACCTCGCGTAAGTATCAATACCTCTTCAATTTGGTAATACTATCTAACCTCACTTCTCCAACCTAGCGTAGCCCTGTCTTAGAAGTAGTGATGTGTCTTCGATTCATTTAGTCCAATTCACGAAAATGATTCGCTCATTTGATTCGTTCATTTGAATCGTTTTCTTTTCCGCGCTTTGTGTGAGTCTCGAATGCAAGCTAGGGACGAAACCAACTGTCGATGATATGATTCGCTCAAGAATTTTTTTGCGTTAGTCTTCTGAGTTGCTGCGCTCCGTATAGCGCTCCGACAGCTATTTCTCCCCAAAATTGCGTTGTCCGTTCTGCTGGTCTTCTGCTTTGTTCTAGGGTGGTATAGAAGAGAAGAGAGCAACGGGAAGAGAGAAAGAATGAGAGGGAGGGGGAGAAACTTAGAACTCTCAGTGTTTCTGCTTCACTAACTTGTAGTGTTTGATTGTGAGCCAAAAAGGAAACATTTTAATGATTTTGCGGAAATTTTTTGCTAACGAACTACTCCAAAAGTTTCAAATTATTTCATACCTTTGTTTGTCTATGTGAACTTTAAATCATCCTAGACAGGTCCTTCAAAACAGTGTTCGATTTGTTTAATTTTCAGACGAAAGGGGAGGGGGGATTTCTTAGGTATCGTAGGGGACTTGAAGAGCCCCTTCAGTGAAGAGGCGCATATTTGAAAGTATAAACATGATGATGATGAATACAAAAAACTATGGTTTTGGAACTCGTTAAGTTTATCGCCACAGTAACAATCGTTCTCCGTTGAATTCTATATTGGACAATATCAAGATGGTTTTATTTATTTACTTGTTAGAACACAATAAGTTTATGCTCAGTTGAAGTGTATCTTCTAATCTTGTCATTCCAACGAAGCCTCGGTCTTGCCAACGGTCTCTTTCCACCGGCTTGCCAACGTTTTCCACATTACGTCCACATGGTCTTCCATCGAATAATAATAATAATAATAATGCAATTGATTAAACATGTACCTTCTACTCTTGACTGCCCACATATGCTGTTGTGCGGTCTGAGGCGCCAGACCAGCCTCTCCAAGGTTCCGGGTTTAGATCCCGGTTCAAATAATAATGTTGGTTTGAGATTATGAGCAGCGGTGTGGAGTTACCAGCCTTAGTACTAGGACGTCATTTGTAGGGGAAAATTTCTGGTATAAGTATTTTCTTTTGTTCCACACTTACCCGTTTTTTTAAGAAGGGACAGCAGTGTATTGGCCTCCAGTACTCCAATAATTGCGGATAAGCATTAATTTTCTCCCTACCTCCTTCGGTAAGAAATAACGAACTTCTCGATATTGTAATGTCTTCATTGTTCCATAAATTCATACCGAACCAAAGACGCATTCTTGTCCAACTTCCGGAAATACCAGCAGTAGGTTTTTTTGTTTCCAAGAATGAATTTAAACCATGAACCCGTTTAATCTCCCCCCCCCCCCGTGCTTCCCGACGTTGCCAATATATTGTTTGCAGAACATTAAGAGCATAGGCGTGAAAACACAGTAAATTGTGGATATCTTTTACGCAGGTGGTACCAGGAAAAGCGAAATGTGGGTCTTGTTCTTCTATTATTTCTTTCAGTGGCGGGGCTTCAAGTAACCTAGGTACGCATTTAAAACTGAAACATTGCTGGATTCAACATGGAAGACAAGAGGAAGCAAGGGGAAACTACAAACAAACTAGCACTTCTGCGGAGACAAATTTTGTGTCTTATCCTTCTGTACCTTCATGCTCAACAGGTACTGAAACCGTGGATGCATCGAATACTGTGTTAGGACAGAATGTTTCCAAATCAAAGACAGCTTGTCAAACACGAGTGAGTGACTTTGTGGTTAAGAAGTTATTCGCTGGAAGAGCCAAGAACTTAGAAAGACAACTAGTTAAAATGATAACGAAGGAATACCAACCCTTATCTTTGGTAGAAGATAGAGAATTTAGGGAGTTCGTGAGACTGCTGAATCCTTCGTACATTTTACCCAGCAGAAAAACACTGACTTCAACTTTACTCCCCGTAATATACAATGAAGTAACAGAAAAAGTTCTGGAAGAGTTAAGAAAAGAGGTTGGCGCGGTTGCGATCACAACAGACGGCTGGACCTCTATTACGAATCAAAGTTATGTCGCCGTAACAGCCTATTTCATAACGAGTGATTGCAAACTGAGTTATCTTCTAGACTGTTATGATTACAGCGATAGGTCACACGGCCGACAATTTAGCCAACGAACTTAAACGTGTTCTACAAGAGTGGGATGTGTTGGAGAAGGTTGAAGCTGTTGTGACAGATAATGCTACAAAAATGAAGGCTGCAGAAAAGAAGTGCGCTTTTAGATACATTCTGTGTTTTGCTCATAAAATTAATTTGGTAGTGCAAGACGCGATTAATGAGATCGACGAAATTCAAACAAAGTAAAGGCTATTGTGGAGTTTTTCAAGCGAAGCCCTCATTCAGCTGCAAAGCTACAGGAGTTGCAGAAAAGAATGGGTTATCATGACTTGAAACTGAAGCAGGGCATGGTAACAAGATGGAATGCTACCTTTGACATGATCAGAAGGTTGCTACAATCAAGGAGCCCGTCCTGAACGCTTTAGGCCTTTTCAACCCTGGACTTAACCAAATATCCGAAGAAGAATGGACCATTCTCCAAAAACTTTGCGACGTTCTTAGGGTTTTCGAGGAGGTGACAACCGAGATGATCGAAGACAGTAAATGTTTCCAAAATTTTCCTTCTAAAGAGGCTCTCTTGAGACATGTCAACTCAATTGCCGCTGCGAAGAATTTACCTGCGCAAATCCAAAATATGGTTAGGACCCTGACAACACAAATCAACTTAAGATTCTGCACCATTGATTCAGAAATTATTTATACTCAAAGTACTTTCTTGGACCCGAGGTTCAAAAAACAATTATTTGATGCAGACACAACATTCAAATCAGCGTACAAAAGTCTATCTGAAAGAGCCAGCAGAGTGAACATGTCCCACGAAGAAAACAACAGTAATCGAGTGCACACCACTGACCTCTTCATCATCTCTTTGGACCAACTTCGACCCGAAGGTTTAACATATTGTGTGTATATACATCCCCAGCGCAGTGTACATAGCCAAACTGGACAAATATGTACAACAACTTCTGAATATTCGCACAGAAGATCCTTTAGCGTGGTGGAGGGAGAATCGATTTGTCTATCCTCGTCTTTTCGATGTTATGAGAAGATTGATTGTGCCGGCAACTTCTGTCCCTTGCGAGAGATTTTTTTCCAAAGGTGGGCACTTGTTAACTGAAAGACGAAACAGATTGTCTCCGCAGAAAGTTTCCCAACTCATATTTCTGCACGTAAACATGTAAAGCCTACATCCGCTTTCCATAGTAGCTTACTCTTAAATTTTAGTGTAATCATGATAATTTAATTTCATTGTTGTAAATATGTGAATATTGCGAAATAACACTTTTTCGTAAAATATCGAAATTAAAGTGTGAAATTATAGGTCTGTGTAGGTCTGAACCTACATTTCAAAGCAAAGTGGACATTAGAACTAACTAAGCAAGCACAGAACGTAAAGTGAGTGAGCAACACTGGTTCCATTGAATCTCCTCCTCTTGCAGTAGCAAGAAGTTGCGAAAGCAGGTAAGTAACCAGAACATTTTTTCTTCATTACTCGCTTGTGAGAGTTTTTAGGATCTTTCCTTCTTTAGAAACAGAAACCCGCGCTCTTCCTTCCACCTCGCGTTTCCAAATCTTTCCAGTTTCAGCACAGACTAAAGGAAGGTTGCTTTCAGTTTTCAGAGTTCTCCGTTTTGTTGATTTATGACTTACTGCACGTGCGTAAGAGCCTCCCAACCTTTCTGACCCAAGTCGATCATCAGAAGAGCTCGAACAAGTTTCGTATTTCGATCATTCCCGGACTGAAAAAAGCAATTCACCAAATGAATCGTTTCAGCGAAATGAATCGACTCAGTTCTCGCAGTGAATCACAATTCTTTGATTCACAGCGATGATTCGATCGGATAATTCATGAGTCTTTGTGATCGAATCGTTCATGAACGACACAACACTACTTAGAAGTGTTCATCTGTGGATCACTTTGTTTTATTCAGAAAATATTTCAATTTCATTTCGTGCATTGAGCTCCATATTATATTTTACACTGCATCGCCTTAAATTCGCCTTTGCTCATTTTATACTTTGCGAAGATGTCTTATCCCAATAGTAAACTGTGATTCCAAATATTCACCGTCATGAGGCAATCCTATATCCAAATCCCTAGTTTTAACTCCTATACATTAAACCTCCCATATACACGTTTTCAGGGTAAGTTTGGTTGTAATAATACATTCTGTGTAAGGAAAATTGCTTTCACAAGGTTATTAGTCTTGCTCAGTTCCCCTTTCAACTGTCTGTTTCTTGTGCTCTTATCTGATAAATCGCTTTCTATTGCTTGGAATTCATTTTATGTAGAAACATAAAGGAGACAAAGATGCTAGTCACATGGTCTGTAATTTTTAGCATTATGAACTTCCAGAAAGCATTAAGAAGTATCACTCTACTCGGAAGCAAAATGGTTGAGACATGTTCTATGCCGAATACAATCGCTTTGCCTTACGAACCGCTGCAACTCAGATGTAGAAGCATGAGATACTCGCGTATTTTTTAATAGTCGGAATTGCATACCAAAATACAATTGCCCTCGATATCACTACATTTAAAATGTCACAATAGTGGAGAATTTAATTATAAGAACCGACTAATACGACAACATATTATATTTTACACTGAAGATAGACAGAAATATATGCTTAGAGTACGAGTAACTGAGTACAATGTTCGTATCAATTCTTTGTTTCTCATTTCTGTAACAGTTTATTATTTTTTGCATTATGTCTCGTTTTCATAAACGTCTGTAAATAAAAGGGTTTCGCTTGTTGTACCTTATGCATTGTCTTCCCTGTGTGAGATTTCATTATAGGAACAGAATTATAACATATTCCCATTTCCACTAATGTTAGGGCCAAAATATACGCTTGGCGAAGAGTATTATTACTGAATAAAATGCATTGTCATATATGTATCAATTTTCTTGTATTTCCTTTCTGTAACAGTTTATTAATATTTTCTTGTTATGCCCCGTTTTCATAAACTTTTTTGTATCAGTTAATAAAATCATTCTGCTTTTTGTAGCTTATTCATTGTAACCGTGTATTTCGTTCGTGTGTTCCGATCAGCGTTTCATAGGTCATCTTTTCTCCAAATGGAATATGAGTACATATTTTTGTGTTTGCTTCCTTAACAATTATATAAGTATTAGGTGTCCCAGCTTTGCTATTTATAAAACAGGGGTTGCCCAAAATCTAAGACCATTTATGATTACATAATATGGCATCTAACTTTGTATAACGCACACTGTTTTTCCACAGGGTTAAGTTCACGGTTACCCTCACCATACTTAGAAACTAACGAAAACTACATCGCTAGGTAAACTTTTGTTAGTTGAGGCCATCTTGCCGTTAGTTTACGTTATTTGATGGTCACAGCGAATATTTTAGAGTGAGCCTATGGTGAGGGCTAATTTCACACTGATACTTCGAATGGTCAGATTGAAATGAAAATAATCTCATTCGATAGATTTGTGTTACTTGAGGCCATATTGACGTTAGTTGACATCAATTTCCATTTTTAAGCATAATAATAGTACAAATACTACAAGAGGAGGAGTTGTAGTAGAAAATTTACTGCTCTGTCCTTGTTACTCTATGTAATAGATTTTGATTTAATAGTTCGCTCATCTTACATGTAAGATTAGGATTGTATAGTTCAAGATTCAGCAGATCATTTTCCGAAAAAAAAATGCAGTGAATCATTTGTAGTGATACACGAAAGTGACGCTTTGAAGTTTAATCAAAATAAGAACAGCTACCTGGAAGTGTCCAGTACGGGCAGTTTAACGAAATACTTCGGACTTGTTTAGCCACATCTGTAGCTTGGGTGTGTAGAAACTTGAGAGTTAAATTACTATTTGAATAAAAATAACATCCTGTTTTTTTTTTCAAGTAACTTTAAATATAAATTTGCTGAATCAATCTGTAAAGAGCTTTTTTCTCTTATTGTAACATTTCTTTGACAACACTCATATGTAAAGCTACGTTGGAAACACACTATTCCTTGCATGTATCCTAAGGTGATATTCCACGTAGTCATTTTGATTCAATTGTAGCTGAAATTAAAAAAAAATCCTGGTATATATTCTTCTGATTTTAAGAGTATACTTATATTTACGCTGAAGAAGGGTATGAATTATTATGTGTCGTTTAGTCACTATTTTCAGTCTATTGGCATATTTCAAATTAGACGCAACTACCCACTTTATGCATTCTTTTTAACTTACGATCTTAAATTTATTCATATCTACGTTTCGTTAAAAACGACTTTCTCCTGTAGGTATGCGTTTTCAGTTAATAATTTAGAGTACATATGTACACTCATACATCCATCATTATAAATCCACTCGTTTGCATACATTAACATGTGTTTTCAGAGTACTCTTTTTGGTACATTCATATTAATTAAATACGTTTCTTCTCAATATATGCTACCATGTCTTTTCAGCTCACTTTTTTGAGAGCATTTACATTCACTTGTATCACCCTGTCTTTCGTCTCTCTGCGTTAACATGTGTCTTTTCTAAACTAATTTTTTAGTTGTATGCCCAACTTTTCATATTGAAAGGGTTTCTCGCCGGTATGTTTATATGTGCCTTTTCACATTACTCATTCGAGGACATTAAAACTCTCATGTTGAGCATTGAAAAGGCCACTCCTATGTATGTGTTAACATATGTATTTTTACATATGACTTTCGAGTACATGTATATCCGCATGCTTCACATTGAAAAGGATTCTTGTCTGTGTGTGTTAAGATGTGCTTTTTTAAATCACTCTTTTGGATGCATTTATATCCGCATGTTTCACATTGAAAAGGCCTCTGGTCTGTATGTATTAACATGTGTTTTTTTAGATTACTATTTATAATACATTTATATCCGCATGTTCCACATTGAAAAGGCCTCTCGCCTGTATGTGATAATATGTGTATTTTCAAATTACTGTTTTGGATAAATTTATATCCGCATGTTTCACATTGAAAAGGCCTCTCACCTGTCTGTGTTAACATGTGTTTTTTTAAATGACCCTTTCGGATGAATTGATATTTACATATTTCACATTGAAAAGACCTCTCGCCTGTGTGTGTTAATATGTGTCTTTTCAGGGTAGTTTTCAAAGTAAAATTATATCCGCATGTTTCACACTTAAAAGGCCTCTCGTCTGTATGTGTTAATATGTGTCTTTTCAGGCTACTTTTTAAAGTACAATTATACCCGCATGTTACACATTGAAAAGGCCTCTCGTCTGTATGTATTAACATGTGTTTTTTCAAATCACTCTTTTGGGTGCATTTATATCCGCATGTTTCACATTGAAAAGGTCTCTGGTCTGTATGTGCTAACATGTGTTTTTTTAGATTACTATTTATAATACATTTATATCCGCATGTTTCACATTGAAAAGGCCTCTCGCCTGTATGTGTTAACATGTGCATTTTCAGATGGCTCCTTCGAGTACATTTATATCCGCATGTTTCACATTGAAAAGTCATCTTGTTTGTATGTGTTAACATATGTCTTTTAAAGCTATTCTTTAGAGTACAATCATATTCGCATATTTCAGAATTTAAAGGTCTCTCCCCTGCGTGACTTTTTATGTGTCTGCTGAAGCTATTCTTCTCGATAGATCTGTATCCGCATAATTTACAATGGAAATATTCCTCGTCTTGATTGGCTGGTCTGTGTTCTTCCAGCTGAAATTGAAATCAAAATATATTTCATATATTTTTTTTATTATTGGACCATTAGCCAATTTTGAAAAATAATTACCTTATACACGTATAGTTAATGACTCAGCTCCTCGCTTGAGGTGAGTGTGAGCCTACGCACTTAATTTTTTAACGTTTTTTAGTGGTTTCCCTCCACTCAATGCATATTCCTAAAGTTCAGTTGCTTTCCATAGCATCTGTTCTAAAACGGCGAAATTATTTTCGCTTGAATATATAATTGTCCCACGTGAGAGTTTGCGCTACATTTTGTAGAGATCAGAATATTAGTTACCACCACAATTATAGTTATTGATTGGAAGGTCTTTCAAAAAATGCAGTACCAGAAATAATATATTCGCATTCAGAACTGCGCCATATATCTTTTTAAGGTTAAACCAGGGGAAATTTTAGCATAAAATCCGCCTGTTAAATGAACGTCAAGTGCGATGTGCTTTCCTGCAAGTTAACAGAGATGCGATAATTATAGACAGGCCAGCTGCTGCAGTAGAGATTAGTTCGTGTTACAATTATTAGAACTGAAAGTTATTTAAAGGACTGTTATAACAAAATGTATGTGATTTGTTGCTAATAAGAGAAATAGTTAATATATGCTATAGTAGATATATCTTTGTGAAATTGTATGTCTTGTAATGGTTTATAGACTGCCGCACCATGTAGTGAATAGCAGTGGTTGTCACAGCTCACACGAGAACTCAAACCTAGCCTAGCTTTGGGTTGTTAGTGTAGAAACAAGGACTTTGTGAAGCAGACGCAAGGAAGAGAATAATACACGTACAACCACATTTCCTTGTTAGTGTACAATCAAGAACTTTGTGAAGCAGATGCACGGAATATAATAATTCACGTACAACCACATTGGGATTGACGGCACTACCCAGTGTCGGAGGGTAGGGATTAGTTTGAAACATTTTGCATTATACAGTGACTGGTCATCTTTTCATCATCACACACTCTGCATCAGTGTTATTTTTTTCAACATACCAAACAACACGCAAAAGGTCAACATTCAGTGTCATATATGGTTCAAGAAACAAGCTCCACAGCTGTTCCTAAAATGACGTCATTAGGTGGAACCAAAAACACTCGTGTAGCTCACATAGACATTTTCAACCAGTGAATGTTCCAGATCAACGCTTCAGCGACAACCACAATCATCTGCTTCACCTCGAACTAAAAGAGGGCTTCCGAATCCGACTTTAATGACAAGGATTTGCAAGCATCTGAAGCCCAGTTAAATTCGACACCTGATCAATCAACTTACGCCTACTTATTCACAAAATTCGACTCCAAATATCAGACTACTCCCAGTAGGAATAGCCTATTATCAATTCAACGGACAAAGAATTGGCAAAACTACTTTGCCATAGACACAGTTTAGAAATATTTGTTAAACACGCTCATCTTGTCTAGAAGGTAATACCATTCAGAAATGTCAATGTATCATTACTCCCCAAGGCACTACCAGCTATTTAGTTCGAGTTCTGACATCACACCAACCAACCATTGATAGGGTATTACGGAATGAAGAATATATCTGGAGGACCCCATAGGTTCGAACCTCCACAAACACAGCTAGGAACCTCACCACTGTTACGAAAGCTAGTAAGCGCATAGAGATAATATCGCTAGTGAATGCAAAGAACCACCAATCTGCTTATAATGTTCAGAAATTCATCCAACTCGAAACTGTGCAAATCTCCAAAATGTACCGAACCCAGCGCGGCAGTCGAATATCAATATCAACAAATTCCAATTCCTACAGTTAAACATATTATACAATTCACGGCCATTACATTCTCCAACTTCAACCGAACTGCTATTGTCCGTAAGATCCGCCTTGCAACCAAAGATATCTTTAATATCGAAGTCAATGCTACTTTCCCTGGTCCGGATGTCTTCTTTTCTGTAACACCGTCCACTCCCACTTAAAGACATAATACGTCATCATTCTTAACACATTCACTTTTTCACTCTCATTTTGAACAGTGGCCATCAATATTAAACATTGGGCTCACCTTCTTTCATCAAGATCTAGAGTCTCCCCGAAATCAAGATTCGTAGTCTCCCCGAAAGAAACTTTGATTCGTTTAATTGTAATCAACGTGTCATGATGTGTATCACGCCTCTTTTATTTTGTTCATCACATCATCAACTGGTTACTCCAACAGTATGGTTATAACCAAAGCTAGTAACTTCCTGATCAATTATATACTGAAATAAAAGATGAAAATTGTATCTTTTCCAACTTTAAACCAAGCATTCACTCCTAAAAATCCCTAATTCCCATAAACTCTTCCCTAGCATAACGCGGAAGAAAAAAATCACAGCAGAACTGAATATGAACTGAACAAGCTCGGGAAGAAACTTCTTTCCTCCACAAGAATTTGAAGTGGATCCAGTTTCAGAAAGTTGGTGTAGAAAGTTATCATCCTCCCACAGAAAATAATAACGAATTGGTTGCAAATGTAAAGATATGCCGTAATAAAGAACTTTGTTTTTGATATCTGGAAGCTGAGGGATTCAGTGAAAATTATTAGTGGAGAAACCCCTAAACTTCCTAGAGCTTGGCGGAAGTTGCAATACCAGCAACTTCCAACATAGGTAGAACACTTGGTGGAGTGACTGCTCTCTCGCTCAGCGGAAGGTTGGAAGTTTTCTCGGCCCCTACAGAGCTAATATTGGAGGAAGTACTTTGGTTTACCTCCCTCACGGTGGAAGCTCACAACTGGGGCAAACCTGCTACCAAGACGTAACGGAGGGTCGTGGTCAGGAAGTAGACAGAGTATCAAGTTACTGCATGGGTACGGTCGGTCCCCAGTTCGCATTATACGATAACTGATGAAGACAAAGATGAATTAGGTGAGAGTAGTTAAGAAACTGAAGACCTTGTGTGAATTGACAGTGGAATAATACTGAAAGGAGTAGATGAAGTCAACCCTGAAAATCTACAACAATGAAACGGTGAAGAAAGTTTATTTAAAGTCAAAGGGCAGAAATATTGTGGTAATTTTCGTTTTGAGGCTAGTTGTTCCTTTTTGCATTAGTCATCAGTAGTCCGCTCAGGAAAAGTTGTTATGATACCTACAGATAATTTTGCATTGCTTTACTGATAAACAATTGAAGTAAATCGTTCAATACAGAAACTGCAACTTACTATTGAGCAACTTACATTAGTCATTTCTTAGAAGTCGATTGCTGGATTAAAAAAAACGTGAAACATAAAAACAGAATATTAAAAATTTATATATGACATGCGTTGCCCGATATTAAGCGACTTTTATTTCTTTCATGACCTCATTTTTGCTTGTTACTTATGCTCCCAAGTATTCAAACTAGTTTGTTTTTTCTACGACCTCATACCTAGTTCTTATGTTCTTAATTCCTTCATTCCATGTGTTTCGGCTTGTTATGTATTTTGTTTTATCTATGTTTACCTGCATACCTATCTCATAGCACGGTTCTAATAAGATATCGGTGTTGCTTTGTAGTGCATCTATATCGTCCCCTATTAAATCTACATTATCCGCGTATACGAACAGTTGATTCAAACCATTAAATGATAGTCCTTTTTGTCACCTTTAATTTTTAAAATCACATATTCTAACGTAAAGTTAAATAGTAGTGGTGATAAGGCCTCGCTTTCTTTCCATCCGTCGAGAATCTTGAAACTGACATATTATTACCTATTCGTACTCTGAGACTCATCCTCACTAGTTAAATCATTTTTTGGGGGGAAATCAAAATCGTATCAGTATGCTGTATAACTTCTCCCTTCTGATAGAATAATGTGCTTTCTTAAAATCAATGACAAGCTTGTGAACCGTCCCATTGTATTGCCATTTGTTTTCTAAAGTTGGCTCAAAGCGAAGATCTGGTCCAACGTGGGTCTGTTATTAATAAATCCACATTGCTGATCTCCAATGATTTTATCTACGCACACACTTAGTCGTGTTAACAGAATATTACTTACTGTTTTGTAACAGGTTGGAAATAACGAGATTCCGCGGTAATTATTACAGTCCGATTTATCGCTTTTTATGCAGATCTAAACGCACAGCATTTTTATTACTATAAAATAAAAGAGTAACGTGTACAAAAATATGTGCCGAAATAAGAGATTATCACATAAAATATATACTACATAAATAACGCTTGAAATCAACGGCGTCTCTGCTTATTGTGATTGAGGAAGAACTACAGACATCACACACTGTAATCTCGTTATTGTGATTGAGGAAGAACTACAGACATCACACACTGTAAAATATTCCACCGGAAAATCGTTAATGAGTAAGGGGTGTGGTACAGGAGCAGATCCTGAAAAGGCTAGGAAGAAGGTCAGAAATCCTCTTGCATGGAAGAAAAACATGAAGAAAGTCCTTTATTCATCGAAATCACTGCCCACAAG
>JAGDQP010008461.1:23505-62865 GCA_022664845.1 Lepisma saccharinum
GTCAGCCAACCTTAAATGTACATCTTCTACTAATGACACAATACTTCATTCAAATGAATGTATTTTTTAGTACTGCGTATTTTTCAACCATGCATCCAATTAAGAAAATTTTATGGAAAGGAAACATGTTTGGGATATCGACCTGGCACAAATGGATTGATGTTACTCGCTGGGAAGTATTCCTATTCATGACTAATTCCCCCCCCCCTTTTTTTAATTCAGAGTTTTCTTGAGAATCGTGTAATTCCTTCAAGCAATTCCGTCCGGCACAAGTGAAATAATTTTGATGTGTAATTTTAGATCAAGTAGACGGTACAAAGCAGTATCAGGTTCCTTATAGTGGTATTTAAAATATATATACAATTCGTTTGTCTACGATATTCACTGCCAATAGCGATAAATTATTTGTTTATTCTCGATCGGCTTTACTAATCATGTTTTTACTGGAAATATTTTGCAAAGGTGTATTGCGCATGTGAATGCATAAATATGTAGATATATGTTTAAAGATAAAGAGGCAAGGATATTTAAATTTGGTTGTTATTTATTAGAGGGAACACGAACTAATGACTAGTACTGTACAACTTACAGTATAAAAATAGCAGATGCCTTCTTTTGTATTCTACAAGAGGAAAAACAAGGTGCAACTTGTTGGAAAACCATAATTCGAACAGCGTTTACATTGATGTGTTGTACGTAGTGTTGTACATAGTACGATTATGTAACCAAGATTTGTATCATTTCGAACAAATATTACACAATAAATAATAAAGTTGAATAAAATGTTGGTTTTAAAATAAAACTCATATTAGAATATTATAGCACCATTTCATGAAACGAAAACCATGCTGCTGGTACCGGCCATAAAATTAGATTTATATTTTTATCTTCCATGCAACGATTTTCTACTATAGGGTAAATGAAAGCATATACCTGATATTATTTCCTCTCAATTTAACAACGTAAAGTGATCTATTATAGAAACCTTTTGTATTACAGCTTTTGACATAATCGTAAGCTAGAGTTACTACATAAGTAACTTTACTGCTGAACAGCATATACAAAACACAATAAAGAAGCCAATGTTATAAAGCCCTGAATTTCCAATGTTATAAAATGTACAGACTTCTGAAATATATTTAGACCGACGTACGTAATTTTCGGTTAAATCCCAGTACAGCACAGGAGTAAGCACTGTTTTAATACTTCCAAAGAATATTGCCACTGAAATTATTAATTTGAAGGTTTAGAGACAAAATTTGAGTTATGACGTGGAATTGAAAGGAGGGTAGACATGCTAAACCATGATTCTAATTCATGAAAATCACATAATTGTTGGAAGCGTAAGTAAAGATATGCTTGTTGTTTTTAGGATTTTGCATAATAGGACAAGTGTATAACATGAAATAAACCTAAACAGGGACATCTTCAATAATTATTAAAGTAGAAGGAAAGGTGATCATACTATCTAAGTATGAAAATGAATCGAACGCAGGCATTATGGATTTGGTGCAGACGCGTGGCCATCTACGCGTAAGGTATGGGTATACTACGTGACCGTAGTCAATGGGTGAAAGTACCAATATCAGAGACAGACACAGTCTAACCGAAATAGATAAGAACGTTTTTATCGAGTGTAAAAAGTACAAAGAAGCGAAAATCTTGTTACATGTGTGATTAACAGCATCATTGGCAGATGAATTATGATTCAATATTAAGTTCTTTTATTGTACGTTGGACAGAAATGGGTGTAGTATTTATGTGAAAGGAAAATAATATTTTACAGTTGATATGGCAATGAATATATTTAGACGCTATAAGCATAGCTTGCGATGGTAATCTTGAGTTAATGCGCAAGCTGTGGTGTATTGGCCATTTACCAAAGTCTTCCAAATCTTGATTCATTTTATTTATTCCATAATACAGCTCTGATTGCGAAAAAAAAAAATTCGAAGATCATCAGATATGTCGTTGATGTAGAGAGCAGACAGAAGATGACCTAATATACTGCATTGATGGGCACCATATAAAATTATTGTTATCTATGAGTATTTGTTATTAGAGAAGGCGAAATGTTTGCGGCCTATCAGAAAAGAATCCATAAAAAAATATGGAGTTTCAGAAAAATAAAGGAAGTTCGGGATCAGGATGTCGTAGTGAACTAACTGGAAACCTTCGTTAAAATCCAAAAGAACTAGGGTTGTTGCATGTCCATGATCCAAAACCTCACGAAAATCTTCTGTTAAATGCACAAACCCAGTGTTAGTGCTATGAGTAGATCAAAATCCTGACTTTAGACGTTTTAGTTTTTGTTATCTCTAAAGTTGTTGTCGATATGATCTGTATCAATATATTGCAATGGCTTTGATAAAGCCAGGACATTACAGATTTTACCTAAATATGTTTCAGTACTCACAGTGCTAGTTTTGGGAAAAGGTTGAGTACCCTTTCAGTTTCTAATTAGATGGGAATGTTCCAAAGTGACTGAAATATTAAATATTTTTACCATAAGCTAGGATATGAGGGAGTATTGCAAAACTGTGCTGAAATTAGGTCAGTGAGTACTGGATTCGAAATAACCTAAACTTAAACCTAAAAAACAAATGTACACACACTTTTTAGAAAGAAATCCGTTATCCAGGGACGGTATATGATTGACATTGTTTCACAGACATATGACCTACGTCATGTGTATCAGCGTGCAAAAGAACCACCTGTGAACGACACATCGCTTTCTGTCTTAGAGATGGGTGAGATATTGAGGTGTAGCCTTAATAGGTTTAATAATATCACAGTTGCTGTTAAATAAAACAGTTTCCAAAACGTGAGGCGAAGTTGGAATGATATTGGAAAAATGCCAAACGTTCCGGGCGAGCGAAAATTATGACAAACACAAACAGCAGATATATGTGACCTGAAATGCTTTAAAACGTTACAAAACCAACGATTGAAAGGCGTTTGAGGTGTACACAATAGAACATTGCAAACATAATCGAAATACCTCTGGAATAGAGAGCAGCTGTACATAAAACATGTATCACGAAGAGGAATATACCACTGCTTTTGTCCATCGGGAATTAGCGCTGCAGGGAAAGTAAATTAATCAGGGGAAAATACAAGCCCAGGCTCTTAGGGTCAAATTGACATATCTGAGTGTAGGGGCTGGCTACATGGTCACCGTATAGTAGTAGAATGGACAACGCATTCCATAAAATTTGGCAGTCGTAGTACTATAGCGAGGATGTTTCGCATTTTACGATGTTGGACTAATAGTAGATGTGTGCCACAGCATGAAAACAGAGTCGTGCTGTACAATTCTATTAAAATGAATTGCTCAAATATTGTGATGTTTTATTTTAGAATAGACTCTTGTTACTCCTCAGATAGCATATTTAGGTGTTATTTATACGTTGGGGTATGGATAGAATATTGTTCATGAAGAAAATATTGTTCAGTACAGGTTACATGCAATGTAAACCATGAATAAATACGTGTTGGAAAGTCAGCACTAAGCCGCGATCTATTGAATACAAAACTGTCTTAGAAGATATGGAACGTGTGATAATACTATTTAATAAAAGCTTTGTATATGGTTCTTATGAACCACTAACCATCACATTAACTTAGTTATGTATTTACCTCAATAAAAGTATCCGAAACTTCCATTTTATCGTCTTTCACTTCTTCGAACTCCTGAGAGAGCATGGAGCAGTCGAAATTTGTACTATCATTACAATCCATATTTCTGATTTAATTCAATAATCCACATCAAGTAGCACGCATGCATTAGGAAAGAGTTTGCCTAGATTGGCTCTTTACATTTCCATAATGCATCAAATGTTGAGCGTCCCTGAAATTTAAAATAGTGACAAGTTATTAGTGCGTTGAAATTACAGCTTAATATATTGACCTGGGGTTAGTTACAATTTGCTTGTCTGAACCAAAACAATTGAAAAAAAAGTTTTCATATCATACCCTGAGTTCAAGTCACTAAGAGTATATCTAAATCAAGTTATAAATTAGGGCTACCTAAAACATTAACACACCAATGACAAATGTATGTCAATACCATTTTTTGTTTATATACGGGTTACAAGAAAACTCACATAGTCTAGATAACTTAAAATTTAAAATAGTGATCTCGAATATAGGTAACCAACGCTATAACAACGATACAAAATGATGCCAAAGATATTAATGACGCGCTGGTGCGTAATTCTCGAAAATAAGTCTACACATTTTCTTCTGAGAAAAATTCCAAAAAACACTTATCCGCTAGGGAGGAGACTTGTTATTCAAGCAAAAATAAAACTAAATTTTCATCAAACTAATTTTTATAGTCATCTATCGAATATTAAAATGTGAAAGTCAGTATTCCTATTGGTGTGGTCGCTAAAGTTTGCCGTGATGTGATTATTAATATAGAGTAAATTTCGAATTTATTAGTATTATAGTTATTGACTTCAACGAAATAATTACAATATGAAGACAGGCTACGAGAATCCACTGTCTAAATGTCACTCGAAATTTCAAACTGGCGTCACAACTAGACAGCAGGATATACTGATTTCTCCCTGAACTGTTTTGTCATCGCAAGCTACAAACTTTATTATCATCATAAAAAAAACGTCTCTTAAGATGTTTTGAACACAACCCACCGAACAGAATCCTGAAGTTCTAAACAGTAATAAGACTTCAAAGTCTATTTTATCAGTTGCAAAGCAACAGTTGCTATGTTCAACAGACTTAAATCCAAGTAAACTCTTGAGAATTTGCTACCTCATACACCTACCATATCATCTAGTGAATTCATACAGAGTTCACTAGGCAAATATATTAACAGCTCCAAATACGCGTGGTAAATATATATAAGAATATAATATCGATTTTGGTTTGAACAAGCAATTACCCTCGTAGCTGAGTAGGTCTTTGACACATCCATTTGGACATGCATTTAATCGACTCTGGTATTGCAGCTATCTGATCCATGCATACTATTAGAAGAGATCGGCAACGAAAGCTATATATCTGAGTTGTTCCTCGCTTATATTCAGCAAATAGACGGAAATGAATAAAAACTTATGATTATCTTGATCCATATCCGGAACACATATTCCATACTGTGTTGATTTTTTTTAACGAAAATGATAATTCTTCCTCGAGAAATCACTCCTGTACGACCATGCATTTATAACTTGTCCCGAATTCTAAACAAAATTACTGCATGGACATTTAAACGTGGTTTTATGCAAACGCACATTGTAGTTTGCCTACAAAATCATAGTTATTGGAAACCTATTTTTTGAAATTAGAGAAAAAATCACTCAACAATTTGAGATCGATACTTGAATCCTTACGCCACCACGCTTCATCATTCTTATTTCATTAATTTTCCTAATCTTTTAGTAATAAGAGGCATATGTCAACATTTTCAGATTGTGCACGTAACGGTAAATGACTTTGCGAATAATATACAAACATTTAATATTGCTTTTCTACTTCACATCATTATCCGTTCCCATGAACTACCTTGGCTTAATTTTTACCTAACAAAAGAAAGAACGCAGCTTGTACTCACGGGTAATATTAGTAATTAAAACATCGTTTCGTCTCGATTTGCAGAGGATATTCTTCTTTCAAAATTGCATAACAAAATTCTCCAAACTGGATTCGAAACTACATCTCTATGGTCCATGATCTGCCGCCTTCTATCAGTGGACCACCAAGCTCGTCTATTAAGCTAACAATTTATATCCTCTCGCTATAATTACAATATGGTTCACTGACAAGAAATAAACAAATCGTCCGTTGAATGCATGTACATCTTACTCACATGTACATCTTACCCAATCACGGATTTAAAACAATATTTGTGTTGCCTGGGGTTAGGATCTGGGGGCCGATTCCAAGCAGACGTTACGTTAGACAGAGTGCGAGCGTCGAACTTCAGTCGTTAACGACGCCTTGATTTGTATTCCTGACCGTTCGTTAACGTTTTTGGCGTCAGCTTGCGAGCGCTTAACGTCTTCGTTTTGAGCCTGAAGTAGGAAGAGAGAGATCTGATGAGTCGTGAACGAAAAAAATATGGCCGCAGACTACTAACTGATGCATGGAGAAGATCATGTATAAACAATAAAAAAATATATAATAAAATGATCCAAAAGAGGACGAAGGAAATACAAGGGCCGTAAGAAATTGTTAAACACTATAAATTTCTTTTTTTTTTAATTTTCTGGATACTACTTGTTGTAATATGACAGGAAATCTGCTTAAAATACACTTTCACTAGTAGGCCTTTCTTTAGTATGTATCGACAATGTTTTTGAAACGAAGCCGTTAGATAGAACTACGCCTTTCTCAGTGCATGCGTTAATGATATGCGAAGTTTGTACTGTGTGATTTCTAAAAAAGGTGTTTGGGACGAGCTTACTTCATTTGGAACTTTAAGATAAAGGACATTAGAATGAATTCACACGCGTCCCAAAATGAATTTATGTCCGTTTTCATAGAATAGAAAGGTGATGTGATTACATCATTTTTTTTATGCTCGCATGATAAATGTTTACCTACATATTTCATATTATATAAACCTACATTAATTTTACAAGAAATATGTCAGCTGTAGATTAGATAAGTTTTGCCAATAAACTCACATTCACCAGAACATTTTCTTAAGTAGTACATATATATATTTTTATAAAATGTTTAGTTAGTAAAGCACCCTTGTACTCTGTCAGCACATAGGAGGCTATATTTGGGTATTGAGAACAGAATTGGAACTCGCCAATTTTATAACCCTTATGCATACTATAGAATACTTCTTTACAATAATAGTGTAAATTTAAATTTCCCTTCGTTAAGTTTCGTTATACACGCTATAAAGGTGCATTTGAACACAAAGAAGTCGGGAGTTTTGCTTTATTCATTTGGACCAAATGCGTAGAGGACAGAGTATTCTACACCCCTCAAAAGTGAAAGTATCATATTGAGTTTGTTTCCTTGAATATTACTATCCAGAAAAGATAAAATAAAATTATTAATGCTATTAATGGTTAAGTATAACCCTTGGGTTTTTTTTATAAGAAAAAAAAAATACATTCTCATGGTAGGCCTATTAGGTAGTCGAGACATCAGTGTGTGTCTCTACCTTATTAGTTCCGTTTAGGCGGCGAACCTGTTCATATTTATCTATTTTCGCCTATTTATCATGAATCACATGAGTTCGTTCATATAAAAACGCAGTTTGCATTTCTACTAACGTTTACAGTATGCATTACCACAGACACATCTTTTCACACACACACCACGAGCCAATAAACAAAAAATTTATACGAAAAACCATGTGTCATCATTAATTTATTAAATAGCCGGGGAGATACGTTTTTTAGTTGTTCGATTCCAGCGGTCCTCCATGGTAACTGAGCTTTTTAGGGGATTTTTTCTCAACAACTCGTTCCCTTGGCCTCCCTTAGCCCGCTGCCCAAGGAGGCAGGGTAACATTGGGTCCAGCCTGGAAAGCAATGTTTATTGATTCGTCTGCATGTAGTGTACTGGTTTTAATTTAACGATGTCAAGAACATACACTGTGATATCTATGTAACATAAAATATGATACTGTGTATTAATACGTGTCTTCTAAACTTTCCTTACAGTTTTTATTTTTCTAGTTTGAAATTGATAAACAAACGTATACTTACCTGTGACTAAAAAAGCTCGTTATTTAAATAAGACATGATAATAATTTTAAAACAATATTTCAAATTAAGAATACACGAATAAGTCAAATTACGAAAAATAAATATAAAATTACAGTTCCAAACAATCGCTTTTTTTTTAGACGGCTCAGCTGATTCCGAAGAAAACATAGGAAATATTGCAAGAGAAACTCTACATAATAAACGTTATTAATATAGATCCTTGTACACTATGTATAGACATTTCTTTCATGTGTCTTTTATATTTTCACATAAAAAGCCTTTAAAATCTTTCTGGCTCTTGCACATACCTAGTTTAAAAAAAACAGATCACACCATTTTAATTTGTTCGTGCTACTTTGGATTTTTTTTTTTAGTTTTACAACAATGAGTTATTTGTGATCAATGAATTGGTTTAATGTTAGTCCATGTTCAAAAGATATTTAAAGAAAAATCGCAATTGGACTGTCTCTGACAATGTTTTGAAGCATTACGTAAGTTTTATCCGTCTTAGGCGAAGATGCCTAAAAGCCAAAAGAGAACAGCACTTTCCTCTCATGTTGATATTGATATTGATTTATTGCGTTCCGTGGACCATGTAGCATACAAACATGTATTATGGTATAGAACAAGTCAGTTACAAGGTTATTACATGAAAATTATATACATTTTATCATATTATAAGAATATACATACTACTTAAGAATGAACGTAAAAAACTATAAAAAGAAATTCAAAAATTACAAAACAGGCAGGAAGCAAGACACAAGTTACAACATATATAAATTGTTTTACATAGAAAAGTATTGTTTATCTGTTATTTACATTTATTCGCAACTAATTATCGTGCACAGTAAATTGTGAGTGGACACGTCGATCTGGATATCATTCATAACAGATATTCATCACGCAATCCATATCTGTGTTACCTTACTGTCATGTTACATAGTGCAACCCTCCGGTACCTACATTTTTAATGTAGTATTCACAAAGATCTTTAAGAGTCCATGTATTCTTTGAGTGTATAGAAGCAGTTAGATATCAAAAATAGATGAAGTTCTTTTCTGAATAAACTACCTGAATTTTGATTCTTTATGTGATTGGGAAGTTTATTATATAGAATAATACCACTGTATTTGGTCCCCTTTTCATACAGGGTAGTCCGATGTTCCACTATAGAAAAATTGTTTTTATTTCTGGTACAATAATTGTGTTGGTCTCCTACACAATCAAGTATACCTTCCAGGTGCCTTTTAACAAATACGAGTAAATTAAGAATATACAGGCAAGGTAACGGAAGTATATTGAATTTTTTAAAGATAGGCTTACAGTGTTCTTTTGGCTTAGCATGTGCCATGATTCTCACGACCTGCTTTTGTATTTTGAAAATATTTTGAATTTTGTAAGCATTACCCCAAAATATTATCCCGTATGTAAGATGTGACTGAAATAAGCTAAAATAAATAGTTCGCAAAGATGACTCATTTAGTACATTCTTAAGTACCTTGATTGCATACAGAACATGGTTAAGTTTTTTGCTAAGTTCTGATAGGTTTTCATCCCAGGATAAGTTTTCATTGATGAAAATTCCTAAAAACTTTGTTGATTTCACATAATCAATTTCCTTAGAGTCAATTTTAAGTGTCGTTGGTCGCATATGTTTGTTTCGCGAATGGTGAAAATTGATTGTGTCTTCTCGGCATTTAATACAAGTTTATTCATAGCAATCCAATTATAACCTTTCGATATAGTTTCAATTACGTTTTCTCTGACCTTATCGTAACTACTTCCCTTTAATATCACATTAGTGTCATCCGCATATAGCGTTGTCTTAGCTGGGTGAATGTTACATGGTAAATCGTTTATATATATATGAGGAATAAAAGTGGCCCTAAGACCGAGCCTTGAGGTACTCCGCAAGTTATCATCTGCTTTTCTGATAAATGTAGCGAAATATGGTTATATTCCTTATTAAGATATGTTATTTCTACGATTTGTTTGCGATTTAATAGATATGTTTTAAACCAATTATGAACAATCCCTCTTATTCCATAGTTTTCTAGTTTTAATAGGAGTTCTTTATGCGCAACTAAATCAAACGCTTTAGATAATTTAAGGAAAACACCTATACATTTATCTTTGTTGTCCAGATTTTGACGGACCTCCTCCATAAAATCATAAATAGCGGTTTCAGTTGACTTTCCTTTCAGGAAACCATGTTGCTCACTTGTAATCAGGTTGTGTTTTTCAAGGAAAGATCTTAAACGGATACTCATTACTGTTTCCATATCTTTTGAGAAGGTAGAAAGGAGTGAGATGGGTCTATAGTTTTCTATGTTCAGTTTATCTCCTTTCTTATATATTGGTTTCACTTTTGCAGTTTTCAGTGCATCAGGAAAATCTCCTTTAAGAAAGGAGAGGTTGATAAGTGTCGTTAAAGGGCCTGCAATTTCTTTAATAATTCTCTTTATAATGCTTGCGGGTACTTCATCAGTACCTGCTGACCATGTGTTTCTCATTTTACCTACTATTCTTATAACTTCAGTATCATTAACCGGGACGAGATACATTGCCTCGTTGCATCCATTTGGCGGGGGTTTCATACTAGAAGGCGAGGTATCGTATTTTTGCGACAACGAAACATAATGGTTATTAAATACGTTTGCTATTCTTCTGGGGTCTTATATTGTTATATCATTATGATTTATTTCGAGATTATTTACCCCTTCGCGTCTGCTCATGTTGAGTTCATTTCTCACTAGTTTCCACAACGCTTTTCCTTTGTTATCTGTCTGATTAATAATAGCTTCACTGTGTAATCTTTTTGCAGCTCTCACTACGCGTTTATATGGGGTTTTATATTTCTTGTAATATATTTCCGATTCTGGTGATAGGTTCCCCTTTCCCTTTTCCATGTTTAGAAATCGTAATTTTTCACTAGATATCCATATACCGTTGGTTATCCAAGGTTTGGGCTTTTGCTCTGCTGTTGTACATTTTACAACGGGAAATACTAAATTAAAATAGTAAGAGAAAGTATCTAGAAAACAATTCCATGCTTCGTTCACATCATTTCCAGAATAAGTTTCAGTCCAATTTTCTTTGTTTAGAAGGTAACTAAAGTATGTCAGGTTCACATTCTTGCACCTTCGTTTGTATGTTGTTTGACGGTTAATTTTATTGCATTTTATGTTCAATATCACGCTTATTTTTACTACTTGCGCTAAATGATCTGAGAAACCACTGTTAATGACGTGGAGGTCTTTGTATTTTGCACAAGGGTGCTAATGAAATATGTTACATTAATAATGTAAATAAAAAGATTTTTGTACTTTTAACGTAAGAACAACTGATTGTACTATACCTAAACAATAAATGCATTAGGTGTTTTCAGTAGTGAATATTATTGATGAAAATACAAAAAAAAAAAAAAAACGGTTTCGTCAATAAAACCATTTTTTTTACTCGTGGAAATATTTTTTTTAAATTTCCTTTCCCCCCCCCCCCCCCGGCTTTTCAAATCTTGCACATAATATGGTTTGAAACTCTTAAAAATCGTATCTAAACTTTAAGTAAAGCGATTTTTCTAAAGAATGTAGATTCTCAATAGCATTCAAAGTATTAAAACTGCAGCAAGATAGAAAAATAGAAGATAAATTTAATAGTATTGAGAAAAAAAAATTCTACACATAATTTGTATTAACCCTTGTACACTAAACTTAATTGGTACCTTGTGGTCCTTTGCACTGAACACAGCTTTCCCTTTTATATAAAAAAAAATATGGGAACTTCCAATGACGTCGAGCATTGTGCTGAACCTACTCACTTCATAAAAATACATTTATATGCGGAGTTTTTGTCTAGTAATCTATGAATGTTAATAAACTTGCTGGTTACAACTACTGTACAATACCACTGGGTTCTTAACGTAACGTTTTCGGGAAAATTACTAACAGAAATTAATCACAGTAACAGGATTTGTTAAGACAACTTCTGATAAACATTATTTTATTCTAAAATAATTAATTCTACAACATTTATTACGCTATTCTAATTTATATTTCCTTTTTTTTTTTATCTTTTTTGGTGGTAATAAACTTCCAAATCACATAAAGAATCAAAATTCAGGTAGTTTATTCAAAAAAGAACTTCATCTATTTTTGATATCTAACTGCTTGCATACACTCAAATTATACATGGACTCTTAAAGATCTTTGTGAATACTACATTAAAAATGTAAGTACCGGAGGGTTGCACTATGTTACATGACAGTAAGGTAACACAGATATGGATTGCGTAATGAATATCAGTTATGTTATGAATGATATCCAGATCGACGTGTCCACTCACAATTTACTGTGCACGATAATTAGTTGCGAAAAAATGTAAATAACAGATAAACAGTACTTTTCAGTGTAAAACATTTTATATATGTTGTAACTTATGTCTTGTAATTTAGTTTCCTGCCTGTTTTCTAATTTTTGAGTTTTTCTATAGAGTTTTATGTTCATTCTTAAGCAGTATGTATATTCTTATAATATGATAAAAAGTATATAATTTTCATGAAATAACCTTGTAACTGACTTGTTCTATACCATAATACATGTTTGTATGCTACATGATCCACGGAACGCAATAAAGCAATATCAATAGCAATTTACTTACCTTGGAACACGATTTAACCTGCACGTCTTCGTAGATTGCTGTTGACAATTTGCTGACTGCAAGTTCGCGCTAATAAGAGTATGTCGTCGAGAAGCGTGTTTCAAATCTAACCTATCATGCTCCTTGGGTGGATATAGGCCTGTGTTTTAGAATGTTCGCTTGTTAAACAGGGTTGCCACCTCTTAAGAAAAATTACCCTTAAGAGAGTCTGAAAAATCGTAAATTTTCTGTCTGAAAGCGCCGGAAGTTATTATATTCTGAAGAAGGTAAAAATTAAGAAAGGGGAAGAGCCCAAAATCCTGAGCACCCACCAAAGTTTACATTAATAGAACACCAAACATAATTTAAATTAATTCAATAAACAATTAAATTTTCAGGAACATTCAACCAGATGTGGAGAAATCTTTCAAATACCACAACACAGAACATCACCCTTTGCTAAATCGTACTTGCATAAGGGTATTATTTCCTTCTATAATAAGCAATCTATAAATGTAAGGAATATAAACGATACTGAGAAATTTACGAGATTAATTGAAAATATACTATTAAAAGGAAGTTTCTATGTGTGTGAGGAATATCTACTAACCGTTGCAAATGGCTGTGCAGCTGTTTACGTGGTGGCGCTCATATAGTCAACAGTGACTCACTCCCTGTCTGTGAGAGAGAGGACGGGTGTTAACAACGCACAATATCGAAATCATATTTAACAAAGCATCAGGATCCAATTGACTCACAAGATTTAAGTACATTGTATATAACTTGTTACACCTTAAAATTTCACATCATACCCGAAATACAGTGAATGGTAATACATTTTTAAGAATTTATTTATTTATGGTCTTTCGGCGTAGGTTTGTTGATCTTGCTGTAATAACATCATATGAATGCATGGTGGCATTGTAAATGATTTATTCTCACAGACACAGAGAAAGAGAAGGAGAGAGAGTGTGTGTGTGTTCAAGCGTGAATGTACTTCTACTGCTGCTGCAATACAATAAGTTAATAAAACGGACTCATAACGTATATTTTATTTTTACAGATATTTTAGATCAACCGACCAATACTGGAATACGGACACACAGCCTGGATAGGTGCAGCATCATCCTATTATGAAAAATTTAAAATTCTCGAGACATGCACTCCGCATAGCATATCGCATAAAACTACCGAGTCACACCCGTGAATTATACCAACGAATGGATTTTCCACATATTCTCTACCACCTAGAATATCTCCGCCAGAAATATACTCGTACCCGCTTGCCCCCTGAACACCCACTATTGAGAGACACCATCAATCTCGACGCCGCTTACGACATAACTACGCCGATTTCTCATACTTCTCTCTCCCTACTTTTCACAATATATCACTACACCTTACCCCCTAATGACCCCGATGTATCTTTGACCAATTCCTACCGAATTGGTCCACCTCCAAAATTCATCATACCATCAGTTTCACAGTAAGCCTATTGTTCTAACAGGCAGCCAATGTCTACATCAATCCCCGTGTTGCTCCAGGGTGAGAAGATAACCAGCATCTGTTGGTCTAACATTACCTAAGTGATTGTTGCATCTTTATGCATCGCACATCATCACTTACCCGAGCTAATGATTGTGATCAAAGATCACAATGACAAATTTTGAAATAATGAAGCAACGAAAATAATGAAATTTTAATAAAGCAATAAATAAAGAATTAAGAAAACACCTCCAAGACCAACTCCCATTTCACGTATCCCAATTCCTTAACACCACTTTCCTAACACAGGGCATAACCCTCTGGTAGGATACTAGCCAGAATGGCTAGTTGGTAAAAAAAAAATCAAGGATCATGCATTTACCATGATTGATACAGAGTTGAACCAAGGATTAGAGAGTATAGGATTGCCAGCTCGCATAAGCGACTAGCGAGGATAGTTTGAACTAAGAGCGATAATTTCATGGCAGTGGCACCTGGTGACTGGCAGTAAAAACTATCAACCGTGTCAACGACCGTTCATAATGGATTTAGAGCCGGAAAATGTTGTTGTCTTTGGGAAACGAAAGAAAAATGTTCTTTCATCTCTGTCAATATTTCGGCTTCAGAATGCAGTACAAAGTCTTGCAATGTGTTGACATTAGATACGTTTGTTATTGGATTGGACTGTGGAATATATAGTAAATGCAAATAATCTAAATGTCGCTCTAACAACTTCAAAGAACCACAATCCCAAGCAGCAGCGATCGTAGTCCTACCACGCTCCTACTTCTGACGCGCACGCTACTCTACTGTTGTGGTGTGAGTGAGCCTTTCAGTGGGAGCGGACGCGTGCTTTCCAAATAGGAACGAAGTTCGCTGAATCTTTGTTACCGGCCACCTACGTTGTGTTCTTGGTCAAGTAACAAGGATTGGCCTAGTCTTTAGTTGCAGTTCACCTGCCTACCTGAAGATGACACAACTGTAGTCCGATAGTACTCCCATCTATATTTAATACGTTCAACTCGCTTCAGCTGGCTGTCCTATACTCTCTCGTCCTTGATTGAACCTTCTCGTACAAAGCTACCCCTTCCATATCGCTGTGAGAAATGCGAAGAATACAATTCTCACACTACCACAAACTGTCCGAATACTGCGACATGTGGATACTGCACGAGAACACATTAACAAAGGAATGCAAAAACCTAGAAAAGCCACCCAAATGTTCAACCTGTGATAACCAGCACCTACCTATAGCTATAAGTGCCAAGAAAAAAAAACTGAACCCACAAAGCCAGACCTAGTTGTACCGCTACGCTTAGCACAAACGAATAAGGCAAATCACACGTTTACGCCATATATCACGCTTAGGGATATGTTACGATTCACAACATTAGCATTTCAAAATATATTTCCGTTCGAGAGAGATCGTATACTCAACCAGGTCACATTTGCAGCAAACTCTGTCTTCAAAGCTAATATCACTGCCACTTACTATGGACCATACTACTATTTCCGATGTTCCAGATAAGAAACACAATCATAATGGCTCGGTCAAGGAATTATTTCTACCATTTTCTGTTCTTAAACATCAGATTTCTCAAGACACAAGGTTTTATTTATTCAACTTCTGGCAGAATACAATGTACATTATTTTCTCTTAAATGAAACTGCGCTACATTCTAGAGATCAGACTATTCTCAAGCCATATTTATGCAATAAACACGATGGTCCTCCGACTGCACAGCGAGCCTCTGGTGGTACAATGATAGACCGCAAGAAACATATACCAGCTAGACCTCATCTACGAAAAACCGATCAAACACCCCAAAACACATTCACATTACCACTCCAGGAAAAGGTAGAAGCGACAATAATAGCCAACGATGATTAGCACAAATCAAACGAACGTGACATTAATGACATGCCCAATACACTACTGAATGAATGTCGATACTTCAAGTCTGAAATTGAATATTTTAAGACAGGAGGATTAATAAGTGATGAAAAGCTTCCACGGAAAGAAAACAAAGTGCTATTCGCTTTGCGTCTCCTGTTTGCTTTCTTTAGTGACTCTGGTTTCGGTCGCCATTCTTGTGCTGCCACTTGGAAATTGAAGAATCAGGAAAATTTCACTCGAAAGTTTCACTTTATTCTAGTATTTTAGTTGCTTAAGTGATCAACTTTCCCCCTTTCCTCAGTTCCTCTACTTAACAGTGTAGACCATCCTCCGCAATCTTGATACGCCCTTTCCATTGATTTACATAGGAATTGTTTTACTCGTCTTATATCTTTCAGTAGCGTAATTTTTAACTTGTGTTTATGAATAGCATCTCGTCATGTTATCTTAGACTCGTCCTATTTTGTAGAGGTACAATACTTTACACATCAATAGTGTAATTTCCCCTCGACATATTGGGATTTATATAGCAAACTATTACTAATACATTGTACTTATATATTTGAAGGAATTTCACAAACCAAAACTATACAAGAGTCAAAAGAACCATCAATACAAATTCGTGAAACCGGAACTCGAATATTCTATTTCTGACAGGCATAAAATGAGTAAAACAGTTCCCATGGACAGGTCATACCAAGATGGTGGAGGTGATCCACATCGTTATTTTAGAACATTGATGTCGATAAACTCGATATCATACAGGGTACATGACAAAATTTGGAACATTGAGCCTTCTTTTCCACTCCGGCACTGAACTTGAAATCATTCTTAAAATGAACAAGAGAAAAAAGTACGCTTACGCATATCCATCCCTATCCACATTTTTTTAGTAGTAATTCTCTAAATGTATATGCACATCACTTGCTGCTCCTTTGTTGAACAATACAACAGGATACGCCTTTCGTCTAGAAATCAGGATTTCCAACTATACAAGGCTAAAAATCACATTATGTACGGAAGTAAGCTTCCTTTCCACTTTTTCACTATAGTTCATACTCCTCTGCTATGGACAAGCTCACTTGTCAGTTGTTGTAACGTTCCACTGACTACGTCGGAACGAACAGTTTGTGAAGAAACTAATAATCCATCATTATTGTGAACGTCTAGAACTTGTCCTGTGAACGTCTGGCTTCGTCTTGCAATTGTGTTCAATTATAGAGAAATTATTCCTCTATTTGTGGGGGCAAATATTACGTAGACTTTAGGTTTTGTTATTTGGGGGCTAAAGAGAAGTCTACTCGAGCGTAACTCAGATAAAGGTTTGAGCATTCGCAAATACGAGAGGGACGTTCAGCGTGAGTTAAGTGGATATTAGCTCTAATATAATGGTAACTTCTGGGATAGAGTATATTCTAGCTTTAGGAATGAAATGGATAACAAGATTTTACATTTTCCCTAAAAAGGCGCAGAATCTCAACTCGAAGATTAATGAACAAAATAAAATACAGCACACACCGAAAAGCTATATTCAAATCTAAAATATTCAACAGAGCACACGAATCGTTCAGGCAATGAAACTATTTAAGCACCAATGTTCTAAGAAATCCTTGAAACATACCTTGGAAAATAAAGTTGAAAGTTGTGTTCTTCTAAGACTTGTATCAAAATTGACTGCTTCTTTTAAGATGAGATTTAAACTATTCTGGACTTCCTTCTATGTTTCTTGGCTTCCTTCTAGAACTGTAGTACAGAGTGACAGCATGAACCGGCTGTGTGAGATAGCAGCTCGATTGGTCTGTCGGGGTCCTTTATATACGGACTTGAAGTGACGAAATAATTAGGTTAATATAGTTCATTGCTCTCTTGTCTGTGCGTTTTAGTGCTTTCACGTGAAGATCGTATGATGTCTTAAAAATGCACAAAATGGCCGCTTAAAGGAAAGTAGAACAATAGGTCTACGTCATAATTTCCGTAAGTGTGTGTGGTTTGCCGTATATTGCTTTGCTAAAAGGTGTTCGTGTTGAGATTCTCTGCCCGCCATCTTTATTATTCTTTAGACTTTACAACAGAATAAAATATGTGTGAAAAATAAAAGTTAATTATAGAAATATGATTACAAAAATGAAAATTTAAGAATAAATACAAAATTAATAATGATTGACAATGAGAGGCGATTACATGTGCCGCTCTTTAAAAAATAAATTTTATTCGGATACCCTAGTGGTATCGATAAAATTTATGAGAAAATGTGTCTCAATAGTTTGAGTACACCCTGTATAACATTTATTCTATGAACACTCGGTATAATATTTTGAAAGTTAAATGCCTAACAGGGTGACAAATTTTATGGATCAACATTTCTCTCACGATAAGTTCTCAAGAAAACAAACCAAAGAGTCTAGTGAAAGCATTTTTGGTAAACTTTCCTTTTTTTTAGAAAGTTTACTTCGAAATTAGAAAAAAATGTAGGCTACAGCGTATGTAACGGTTATAATAACTCTATCTGAAAACGCACGAGAAATAAGTGCAATAACAATGTTTATACAGAAATTACACGAATCGTGTAAATCTGAAGTAGTTAGTAAAATTGGCTCGTACTGCAGGAGTTGGAATGCAACGAATGGTTAAAATGTTGTGAACATAGTAAATGATTCAGTTAGGGTGAGTCCAGATTACGCCAAATTTCTGGGCTTGCACATGTTGGTGATGACCGTCTCACAAGTAAAGTACCCGAAGTGAGGACTCGAGTTGCTCATCAAGTGATACCTTAAATTGAAGCTAGTGACGAGTATAGTACACCTGTGAAATCCTAGCTGCAGAGCTCCAGAAATAAAAAGGTTATGGCGGGTCAAAGTTTAAAGAGAAAGCGAATTCTATTGAAACAAATCACAACGAAAGGCAGAACAAAATTCAGAAGGACATGGTTTTGAATTGAAATGCGATTCATGTGAAGGAAAGAGGCACGTACAAAGCACTACACATTGATACAATCAATATGTAAGTCGTCAAGGAAGGCGTGTGATAAGCAGATACTTTGCTCACAATGAGCACACTTGACAAAAGAGATGTTCTCACATGAGGTCTTGTAACACTGGTCACGTATATTAGAATCAAAACAATAATCCAATGGAGAAATCCAGGGCTCGGTCTCCTCATCCAAGTAGCGGCTTTTGTAAAACGCAAACATGATCATGCTGCGAAATCTTGAGGCGCTGAAATGGAAGAGAGTGAAGGACTGCATTCGTAAAATGTTATCCAGATGCCAGAGATTAATTTCCGAGGAAGCGATAACTGTGTCAGTAATGAACCTGATAATAGATTTATATGGACGGAAGAAGTAAACATCAAGTGGATGGATGAAACCAGTGCAACCACAAGGAATTAAACGTTTGAACAGTGTTATACGATTAGGGCATAATTCATTTGATACTTTATCATCCTTATTTGCACTCCAAGAATCCAGCAAAAGCAAGACTTTATCACGATCGGCAGGCAGGCTATTCCAGAATACAGAATAAAACTCTTTTAAATCACTTTTGTTCATATTTGCAGTCTTTCCTGGATGGGACACTATGTTATCGAGATTTTTATGCTTATTTCCTGGAAATTGACTACTGGATTCGGATACAAGAACGTACATCGAACGCAATATTTCACCATCCATGGAAATAACCGGCATGATCATATATGAATGAGTAGTAGTAGCACTAATGGATCCAAATGCACCTCTTATAACCACCGTACCTTTAGTCCTATGAATCCTGTATGCATGGCGTTCCTTGTCAAATCGACTTTGATCAGCATTTAATACTTGACGAGGATTCAGGTCTTCTAGTAATATAAGTTCTTTCATGGACGTAATAAATGTCGTAGATAAGTGGTTTAATTCAGCCTCTTTTGATTTCCACGTTTTGCTAACCCTATGCGTGATAGAACGACTGACGTTTCTCTTTTTAAAATTAGACAGCCAGTGACGAGATGTCTTGAATTTTAAAGTATTATCCGGATCTATCTCTTTACTTATCTGAAGAGCCCAAAAGCGAAGAGTCCTGTCGTGTATAATTGCACATCTCTCGGGTTACATGCGTTGGACCAACACGGCGTTTGACCAACAAGGCGTTGAACCAACATGTCGTTGGACCAACACGAAACCATCACGGCGTAGGACCAACACGGCGTTGGACCAACAAGGCGTTCGACCAACAATAATAACCGGCATACGACCAACACGGTAAAACACAAATCTTGATAATACTGAAATAATTATGTAATAATAATTTTTGTAAAAAAACTATAGCGTGGAGTGGCACTGGCGTAAAGCCAACACGGCGTTGGACCAACACGGCGTTCGACCAACACGGCGTTGAACCAACACGGCATTGGACCAAAACAGCGTTGGACCAACACGGCGTTGAACCAACACGGCGTTGGACCAACACGGCGTTCAACCAACACGGCACTAAACCTACAAAATTGTGAATTGCTCATGCAATCTTGCTTCGACTATATCAAATAGTGAATGGTTGTTCGAAAATTGTATCTTTTTTATTTTTATTAATGTACGTTAGGCATCTCAGGCTCTTGCAGAGTTATTTTAATAATACTAGTAGGCATCCACCAAGCACTAGTAACGTGCTATTTTTTTCTTTCCCTTCGCCATTATATTGGATTTTGTTAATTTTCTTCAATGTGGCAAGCCAAAATAATGTTTTACTAGAGTATACCATACATGTAATTTGATTTCTCAGTATAAAATGTTTGCGCAGATAATGTCCTAATTATTTTTCTCTTTTTGATGATCTCCAATATTATTCGTATCTTGCCTATTGTGCTAAACACTTTCTCATTTGGAGTCTTCTGTATCTAGCTTATTTTCTCTATTCTTCTCCATGTCTACATTTCCGCTCCGTACAACACAATACATCTTAATTAATCTTTTTCGTAGCTCTTCGTTCAGAGATCCGCAGAAGAGATTCTATCGCTATCGCTATTCTCTTCTTGAGCTCTTTCTCACATTTCACATCATCACTTCTAATACTTGGCAAATAACTGTCCTACTTTTCACTTCCAATCTTGATGTTTGCTATGGTTCGATATGTTCCAATTGCCATCTCTGTTGTTTTACTCATGTGTTCATGTTCTTCACAGTTTTTTGCAGCTGTTTTAATATAATTTTAAGTGATGTTTCATCGCTTTCGAAGCATCTTTTTATAACTTCTTCTAGATAATATACAGGGCGGTTGCAAAGTAGGGGTCAAACTTCGAGAGGTGATTGATTCCTCACATCAAAGCAAGATAAAAATTAATTTAAAAAAAATACTGTATTCGGCATAGATGGAGTTACAGGCGTTCAAAGTTAGTGTAGCATAGACACAAATCACGTCATAACTCGAAATGTAATGACGTAGCTTGTGTCGGCTTAGCAATGCACAATGGAAGTAGCCAACATAGTGTTGTAAAAAACGATTTTTCTGTGAAGTTTTTTCATGTTTTTTATGTTCTTTGTCATGCTTTTTTTACATGTCATTTGTTTTTCTCACACAGCAAGTGATTTAATGCTTTACGCTGCAGATAATCAATGTAATCAGCAGGATTGCAGATAAACTTTCACACATTCATCCCAATTGACTATTGCTTTGGTTTTCTGCAGACTTACGGTACGGGACAAATGATGGGATTATTTATGCATTTACTGCCACATTGCTATACTTCCTATATCTTCACCCTGAAAAACATAAGGATATGGACTCTAGTTATTTAGTATGGTTTGTATTAGAATACTAATAAACCTCCAGGGAACAAAATAAATATTTTGAATTATAGGAAGAATTTAAGTTCCTAGAGAGAATACAACTTCGAAAACATCTTTACTATATACTAAAAAAACATGAATTCTTACCGAAATGTGCTCTCATCCCGTATATACAATACGTTAATTTCTAATTACGGTATTATTCAAGGAAGAGATATATTTTTTATCATAATTACCAGACGCAAAAATCAATTATCTTTAGCTCAAATTCCCTAGAATTAAATTGCTTCTATTCAATGGCAGATACGTACGTTTGGGTTTATTAGTACCTTGTTTTTGAATTTTAATTTAATTTTTAAGGGCTTTAGGCAACATTGACTCTGGCTGGCTGGATGATGATGAGATGAACTGGTAGAATTAAAAAAATGGCAGGAAACGGGAGAACCCTGAGAAGACCCACGCACACGGTGTTTGTCCACCACAAAGCCTACATGGCATGAGCAGGGATCGATCCGACGACCCCTAGCGCCAGAAGTGAGCTCTCCACCAATTCATCCACCGCTGCCCACTACTACATTGTGCATCAGTATAAAAACACTGGACATTGCTCCCTCATGGTCCGGGCTCCAAGGCTCGCCCCATTGTGAAAATATGTACAGATACAGAGAGTGTAAAATATATTTTATGTTATATGCATATTTTAAAAGTGTTGTATAAATGTATAATGAATACTCTTGTAAACAAGCAACTACATATAGGTTTCTTCTAATTCAGGGGTTCCGACTGGTGCCCCGCGGGCCGCACGCGAACCGCCAAACCTTTTCTTGCGGCCCGCGAGGTCTGTTGGAAAAATAAATTAAATTATTGATCGTACGATGCATATCTCCCAATAAAGATGTTTTATTTTCGCCCTAAAATTCCAGGACAAAAATAAATTACGAATATATACAACGAATATACGATATAATAAATCACAACCATATTCAACCCACTAGTGGATGAGGCGTCTCCCCGAAGGGAGGAGTTAGTCTACTGCTTCCATGCTGACCAGACGGGTTGGGAGAGAAGAGACGAAACTCTCATTGCAGCTCCTCAATTGTCCTCACGATGCTGGGTCAACACCGAAATTTTAAGCTCTCATCGGGAATCGAACCCGGGACCGCTTGCACTGAAGTCGAGCGCGCTACCGACCAGGCTACGCAGGAGCTCATACGATATATACAACAATAAATTATAAATATATTTTGGTCAAAAAAATTAACCTCCTCCGAAGAAAGAAATCATTACAGATTGTAAGGTATTATCAGTCAATAAATAAACAACGGATAATCGGAGCTATATATTTGGAACACTGTTTAATCACAGAAGTTCTGCGGGTTGCCCTAGGTAAAATTCATACTTAGGCATCAATAAAACATCATCTGAAGTCAAGCTCTGTATACACCATTGTGCAACGGTTGTTCCCTCTGAGGCTCCTGCACTAATAATGGAAGTGACCAGAGTGGAACAGCGATCGCACGTCCAAGTGGCCGTTCTCCGGAAGAAAAACGCGCGTGTCACCTAGAATTCGTAGAAGCGTTAGGGAATAATGCTCTGACATATCGAATTGTCGCAAGATGAGTAGTAACTTTTCAGCAAGAACGCCAAGCAACCAGACACATGAAATGGTCAAGGCGGACCGATGTGTCAAATGCCGTGTTAGAATATCTGTCGGAGAACGAGAAACGATGGACGCTGCGTGAATTAGAGACGGAGACTGGGATTGAGAAGCATACCATTCATAAAATTTTAACGCATGATCTGAATCTACGTAAAGTTCCGTCGAAATAGGTTCCACATGCCTTCACGGAGATTCAAACTTAGACAGGATATGGAGTTTGTTCCGATCACATACAGCACTATGAGAATGACGGCAACCATTTTTTTTTCAGGATCACCGTTATTGATGCATTCCGGGCCAGACCGTATGAACCTGAGTTCAAATCACAGTCCTCAAGGTGGAGACATCCAAGGTAACCACGTAGGCACAAGTTTCGGGAGAATCCCTCGCCCACACGATTGATGTCATTGTAGCATATTACACAAGGTGAATACTGGTTTGTGACTTCGTTCCTCATGGAACCACAGTCACATCAGCGTATTACAAAGACTTCCTGCAGCGACACCTACTACATGCCATTATAGAGAACCGTCCAGTCTACTGCATAATTCAATCATACTGCACGATAATGCAAAGCCACATAACGCAGATTGAGTACCGTACCTACTGCGCCGATGGAGATGAGAAGAGTCAGAGCACCCAGCGTATTCGCCGGATTTGTCACGGTGTGATTTTGATCCAATCTTCAAGGTGAAGATGTGATTGCGTGGTAGACGATTATCATAACCAGACAAGTATTTGTAACATTGATAACAGCGTGCTGTGGACAGTGCGGGATATAATTTTAAGGGTTTATCATAATGAGATGAGTTTTTTTTAACATGTGCATTATTACATGTGTATGTTACAGGCTTCCTTGGATTTTCTTTCACGATTCCTACCAACAAAATATCCATTATGGTTACTTTTCATTTGTATATAACACATTTTTATACATTCTTCGATTGTCCAAATATTAATGTTACCATGACTTACTCCCCAACCCTCGTATATTCATATATTACAAGATGCTACTGATGTCATAAATGAAGGATCCACCAGGCCCGTCATTTAGGGGCAGGGAGGGGCAGATCCCCCCCCTCCCGAATTTTATTGTAAACTTTTCATATCAAAATTCGTACGATAAGAAAAAAAAGTTATGTGCGTCATGAACTACGATTAAGCAGATTCGATTGTCTTATATGCTAATGAGTAGTTAAAAATAGTTTCATTCCTAACAACTACTCGCATAGAAAAATATTCCCACTTTATTTTCCGGGTTTTAATTGAAGTCAATAAATAGATGTGGTGTATGTGAATCAACCTCAGTTTATTTCTGTTTCATTTTAAATTGGTCCTCGAAGATTACATATTTGTAGCAACTAGTTTACAGAAAAGAAGACAACCATAATCTGTTTTGCTAATTGACTTTATTCATTATATTAAAGTATTTTCATGTCATCCTCCATCTGCATACTTTTTATTCGTACACCTGCATTTGTGTTACGTTACCTCTGAAAGATTCTTCAAACGAGAGAAGGTACACATTAAACATTGAAATTTTAACTCTTTCTTCAACAAGAAAGTATTTTCATAAAAAAAAATGAATTTCCATGGACAATAGTGTGTTTTGAAACGAGACACTATCACTTTGGATACAAAATGATTCAAATTTGATGATTTTAGATTCAAATATGATGCTTAACTGATGTCATTTATTCTTCAAAATGGAAAGAAAGATTTATCATTATTATAAATTGGTTCACAATGCAGCATGGATACTAGTTAAGTTTGTTATCAGCCACTGTCTTTTATCTCGAAGTGTGAAGTTATTCGTTTTTAAATGACAACAGAAGACCTGATAAATGAAGCGGTTAGAGGATAAAGGTGTCATGTTACATTTTTTGAAAGAATGAGTTCTGGTGGTGGATGAGTGTTATTCTCGCTCCACAACACCCCATTTAAGTTATTCCTCGTCTGAATAAAGAGATTCAGAAACGATGAAGGAGTTACGTTACACAGACAAAAGAGTTTGTTGGTGGAAGAAGATGGAAGGAAAAATGTAACATGACACCTTTATCCTCTAACCGCTTCAAATGTCCTCAATGACGAGAATATACCACAAGACGTAAGGAGGAAGATATTACAGTAAACATCTCTGAACATTCTTCTTCAGTACCTGACGGTCCTTTCGAAGGCGTTATCATGCAGTTGCCCGGCTACCGTAGGTTCCAGAGCGTTGGATCATTGGTCTGGGCTTAATGAACGCCAAATTTAACTTATTTTCTCTTCTTTAATAAGAACATCAATCATTTCCCTTACTACTGGTGAATAAATGCTCCCTTTTGTTTCTGTTTTGCATTTTCAACATTTTATTGTATAGTTTTTTTTTTATTTTTAAAGGATGAAAATTTCATCTCAAAACAATGAAAATTTGCCATAGACTACGGTTGGAAATTTATCCGAAGAGATTACACTTCCATCGAAAAGAACTACCATAGAATCACATATTTGTTCGAGCAGAAATGTTTAATCTTAGCTCCTATGAAAATTCGCTTTAATTCTGGTCTCACTTTCCGCTTTCGAAAGATGGAATATTACGCTAAATTCGAGGGCAATATCCACTCTTCCGAATTTGGTATGTAGGTTGAGATATACATCGAAAATAAATGCACAGCAAAAAAAAAATCCGAAATATTCCTGAAAAATCTAAGCAACCTGGCTGCCTCGAAATTTCCACTAACTTAATTAATAATAAAAAAAACATATCGTTCAGTTACTGCATGGTGGCGGGAAAAAAGCGAAGCGAGATTTGAAATCCAATGAAAAGCCCGACGTCTTACAGACTGGATCACGTATGAAAACATAGTGTCAGAAATACGTTGCTCAGGCAGCAAAAACATCAACTAGATTACTTCCACTGCTTACGCCACGTTTTAATCTCTTCTCTTTGCCAATAGGAATCTCAATACCTATTCACTTAGAATATTTCCCAAATGTGCGAAAATAAGCCATCAAAAATGAGGCAACTAACACTTGATGAGCATTCTACGTATATTTAAGAAAACGTTTTCTCTTTTTGCGCATGTAAGCAAATCACACTGGAACTGAACTCTGAGACATTTCAAAACGTAAAATAAAATATTCGGTGCTTTTTCAGGATTCTTGACTATAACCTTAAGCACTGACATCTATCAGAAACATTAGCGGATATTTCAAGGAACATTTCCAATTTTTTTAACAGTGTGAGCTGCTGGTCTGATCCCTGGAAATTATTATAATACCAATGCTGGGATGTTCACATAACACAACCCCTTCTGCTGTTTCCGCCCTCTTCAGTCACTTTCAATATAGTTGTAAATATTTGTACAGTAATATATTATTTCATTAGATCTGGACTCTCCGCATCATTTTCGGCTCTCTTTTCGATTCCTAATTCTTCATCGGAGTAGTTACATTCTCTTTCGATTTTTTAAAATATTTTTATAATTTCCGGTTACCGTATCATGAGGTCCCTCAACAGCCAGTATTTGTTTTTCCCCAGCTGAAGAAGTGTTCTTTTATTTTTTCTCGAAATCCGTTTCAGTGGTTTATTTACCAACAATATTGTGTTTTATTTATGGTTTCGTACATTCTTCCTTGAGATTTTATTTATGTATATGCATTCATTTCTCGTTACAGTATTTTCCCCCTTTTTTATTTCTAGTTTTTCTTCAATAAAAGTTTTGTTTCGTCCTAGATTTTACTCTCCGTTTTCATGCCTGCTATTTCTTTAGCTGTCTCCCTTATTATCCCAGTCAGCACGTTATATTTGCAACTGATATATTCTTAATCTTCTATCTCCTCCCAGGTGCTGATTATGTTGGTTAGTTTTATCTCGGATTTCTGTCTGCTATTTCTTTGTTTTATTTTTAAATCTAAAATGATGGCTTTCCCCTGATAATCTTCTTCTCTAATCTTGTGTTTATTGCGAACTCTCATCTCACTATCCTACGATCACTCGAGATTTCGAAATTGTTCTGAACATACACATCTTGAACAATTTTCCTGTTATTTGATAGAATATAATCTATTTTGTTTTAAGCTCCATCGGGCCTTCCTTGTTCAATTCACTTGAGTTTTCTTCTTAAAACTTGTACTCAAAATGAATCGTTTATTGGTTTCTAAAAACTTCATTAGTCTCTTTTAATTCTTTTCGGTCTTTGTTGTTCCTTTTTCCAAATCCAAGCTATTCGATTTTCGTGTATCTGCTTCGCCTAGCTTCTTATTTCTGCGTTGAAGTATCCCATTGCTATCTTATAATGCGATTTACAATTATCCAAAATCTTTTGTGTATATTTTTTCGACTTCTATTGCAAAGATTCCATTCTCCAACCATTTCAAAAACGCAAACTCTCCCCAGCACCTCTTGTACAGTTCCTTACAGAAGTAAGTCGACGTTGGAATTATAAAAAAATAGTATTTTTCACCAGGAGAAATGTTGCACTGTACGCCTCATAGTTAGACAACCAACATGACAGTACAAACATGCTCCAGAAGATGGCATGCCAGGATATTCCTCCACTTGGAGCAAGAAAGATTGAGTCCACTGCACCATGTAGAGAACCACGAGATAAATAGACAGAAATCGCATTCTTTTCTTGTTCTCACACACACACACACACACTCACACACTCACAGAGAGAGAGAGAGCGAGAGAGAGAGAGAGATGGAAGAAGAGGAGGAAAGAGCGAAGGAAGAGGAGAAAAGAAGGAAAGAGGAAAAGGTAAATAGCGAAAGAATGGAAATAAATGAAATGTTAACGCCTAAGAATAACACAGTGTGCGCCTTTCTCCCCTTCCCCCTCTCTCAGTCTTCTGTGTTTCTTCCTTTATGGGATAAATCTCTTTCAGAAGCAATCTCGAACGTAATTTACAGCGCTGAACTCCTTCGAGAAAATATTTTGAAATCCAGACTGGAAATCGAACCCAGAACCTTGTGAATCTGAGTCTCACACGCTGACCACTTAACTACGCAGGCCATAACAAAGCAGCTGTTAAATCTGCCATTAAACTGGATACTGTCAGCGAGTTACGCCGGCGAGATTACTACGGTCAAATACTTTTGGTTCCACATCTTGAACGAATGTCTCATTTCAGTATTGACCGAAATTGCCATGACTTCACACTTAGCTACTTGCATATAATGACAAAGAAGACTGCCAAGCAGCTGGTTTTATCCAGTTGATCATTTGGCGTATTTGTAGAGTGTCGTAAAGCTAATGCGAAGGATTCGGGATCGATTCATGGTTTGGTTTTATTTATACTTTTTCTTTACGAAAAATAATTTTTCTCTTTTATTAGGAAATGTAATAAAATTAGTGACAAAGCGCACGTGGGGGTTAGGTACTTCAGGTATGGTGTTTTCTTTTTGCACACTCGATTAAATCGTGTTTTGCCCCCACAAGTAGCCAAGTGTGACGCCATGACAATTTCTGTCAATACTGAAATGAGACATTCGTTCATTTGATCGGGAAAAAATGTTGAGAGGAGGAAAGGCTATAAATACAGGATGTGGATCAGTATATCTTTTCACTACCTAACCTTTTCATGACTAAAATTTTGATGGTTCGAAGTTTCGGCCTTCCATAGGTTGTGATGCGTTGACTTAATGAGTTGCGTATGTGATTGTCCAGGGTGCAACTGTCGCTTCCCTGTGCATAGGTAATTAAAGAAAATTTATAGGAAATTTTGAAAACGAGAAAGGAGGATAGGATTGAGAGAGGAAAAAGGAGGAGAAAAAAGAGAGATGGTTGTCTTCCATTGATGATGAAACTTGAATGGCGTGAGATAATAAGACCAAGGCAGTTGAAGGAATCTGTATAAATACAATCCTCTTTTGCAAAAAAAACAATGGGAATTCAATTTGCTTTACATCAGGATTAACATTTGCAAGCAGTAAAAAGTTGTTGCAGGTTGTCGATGACAATAGAAATCTTGTCAGAAAAGTTGGCTGTGGAACGAAATCGGATGAGAGGTTGACCAATCTTGGAAAGTAAGTCACATGTAGAAAAATGTTGAAATAAAGAAGAGTTCATTCAGGGTATCGCCAACAGTGGCATCAGGTTTAGGTAGAAGTGGATGTCTTGACAGCTGCAGTTCTGGAAGTCTTGACACAATGTTCAATTTTGCGTCGGGAAATTACAGATTAAGGGACTTTACAGCCCCAGTAGCTTGCGAGGTTGGCACAGCCACAATTAGTGCAGCAAGCAGGTGTTTCTTTAGATGTCTTGTCACATTATGAAGTTAAATGGGTGTCACCACATTTGACACATCGTGGTACATTGAAACATGAATTTTGGGCGTACCCAAAACGCTGGCATCTGTAGCATTGTAGAATATCTGGGCGTTTGTATGGTTTAACATTCACAATATAGTGAAGAACATGTTTCAGTTGAAAGATGGCTTTAACAATTTCAGCCTTTCGGAGCGTAACCAAAAATGATGAATACTAAATTTTGACTTTTGTTGTCTTGCCTCTTCCGTGAAGTTGAGTAACTTGTGAGACTAGGTCTTCATAAATATCAGCAGGAATAATGTCTATTGATAATTTGCGTAGCACCACCTTAAGTGAACGATCTTGCATATGAGCTTCTAAGGCAAATTGGATCTGTTGTTGTAGACAATATGTCTGTAGTTTGTCAAAATCAGCTTTAGATTGTGCTTGGAATATAATAAATTCAGCGGTCTGCTTGACTACCAGGCGAATCTGACAAGTTGCAATTAGTGTTTTACTGAACTGATATCTATTTGTAATTCCATAGATGAAAATAGCAGGTGGTTTCGTGAAGGTAGGAAGAGGTGCTCAATGGGAACGATCTTCTTGTTTTTCTGCTTGCTTTTTAGGATCTTGACAAAGTGCATCAAACATGTTTGTAGTCTGAACCGAGGAAGTATAGTCTGGCATGGATAGTCTGGCGAAACCTTCTATGTCCATCTTTTGTGGAGATTCTGCAGTGGAAGACATGGCAGAGGGTTCAGGAGAAGAAAGGCCAGGATATTCATGAACTGAGTTAAGATCTGGTGGAGTGGTAGAACCCGTAAATTGAAGTGGCTCTAAAAAGGTCTTTGGCTGAAATACTTTGTTTTATATTCGTTAATCTCACTTGCATCCCTTGCCTTCAAAGTCGACAATTCAACATAAAGAATTGTAACTGAATTTTAACTGATATAGATGCTTTGTGATTGTGCAAAAGTCGCAACATCTTGTTTCTTGTCCCCTCAATGCAACAAATTATGCATATAATTTCGTTGTTATTGTCTCACTAGAATATAATTAAAGTATTTTGTGTTCCCTCTTGTTTCTGTAGAAATTAACTTATTCCTTCCCTATATTTAATAGAAACATGATCTATATTTAAAGATTCATAAACTTAGCGTATACCCTTTAAAAATTCTGGGACTACAGCACTGCACGCGCAAATGACATTTCGTAGCATTTTAAAATAACATATGTATTCAACTTTGAAATCTCCATTTGCAAGCTGCGATCGTGGGTAATGGTATAAGGCGTCGGCTTGTTGAGTGACAGGACCCGGATTCAAATCTCGGCGTGTGCGAGATTTTTTTAAAAAAATATATTTCTATCTCTTCATATGTATTATTAATAATTGCTTTCTTGCATATTTCGTAGATTAGCCTAGATTAGTTACCATGGGTTAGGCTAGGATAGGTAAGGCCAGGTTCGGTTGTGAATCTTTACGCTCTCGTTTCTTTCTTTGAAAATACATTTCTATCTGTTTATGCAAACGTGACCTTACCTAATCTCCGCTAACCCATGACACTAAAAATACAAGAAAACAATAATAAATGTGAACACATCGTGACACTTTGTGACAAAATGGATACTGGAGCAAAGGAATAATTGTTGGAAGGGATACAAAAACTCTGTGGTAACTGAAAATTCAACGCAAATTCTACGATTTACCTAAGTTTGAAAAGTATACTAGAATTCACAGAAGTCAGATACAGCAAACGTACGGAAACGCATTACGCAAATTAACAGGGGGATGAGGGAGAAGTTTCCCTGGAAGTCTGCATGTCGGAACAGGTATCCGTTTTGTAAATAGAAAAGATTTCAATCAATATGTTCATGATAGAAGTATTGACGTTAAGCAACAAGATAAAGACTTAAATCGACATGACATTAGACGATAATAGAATCCCTTTTAAGTATTCCCAATCGGGAAAGACAAATGCTTATGACGAAACAAAACTCAATGTTACTCTGTTTATAACAACACACAATCTGACAAAGGAACATCTAAATCCCAAAGACTATCTCCATTTGAAAAATACTTTGTGAATGGCTAAAACGTGAACTCAAATTACGCGCTTACCATCGAGCTCTACGTAATAATGGAGTGACTACTTAGTGTCGATAGGTAGACTCTAGAGCAAATATTTAAACTCGTTTATCCACTTCCAGTGTAATCCAATGCTCAGGATGTATTTTATGCGTTTATATTTGTGACGGATAACATGAAATTCTCTATTATAACTGGATGACGGGTTGATGTCCGATACTGAAGACGAACTACGTTATTTATATTTGCAATTCGTCTTGCTGTACTTTTATTCACCAATAGTTACGATATTTATAATTCTTATAGTACACAGGGCAGGGGACAGAGGCTAAGATAGGGATATAAAAAAGAAGGAATTGATATAGAGAGGGGAGACAAGAGCAGAGATGTTGGACAATTGGAATGTTTAAAAATAATACACAAATATTCTGAATGAAAGGAGGTAGGTAAGAATATATACAAATTACTGTTCAAGTGTAATATGGTAATTCATGTTTTATAAAATGTTATCTTAAAATTATCGCACCTGAAGCGATGTCACAGCATGTATCCAGTTTACGTGCTCTGGAGAATAATAACTAAATTTTCATAACCTACAGGACCTTTCTAGGAGGGTGCTCCGCCATTTTCTTGGGTGGTAATACCAGCGACTGGTATAGGAGCTAAAGTCCCCTGAAGAGAACTCCATGATAAATGAAATTACCAGAGACATATTGACAGAAGCTATTTCTTTACACAAATAATATGAAATTTGGCATTAGTGTGAAAAAATATGAATATTTTAAATCTGTAACGTTATTTTGGCAACGCACCTCCTAAACGATGGAAAAGAGGAGTAACAAAGGGAAGCGTTATAAACAATCAATATTTTTTAGAATGCCAATGAGCGTCAAATTAATTGCAATTAATTAGTACAGAATAAATGCTCCGATGCTATCTATGCTACTTGCGTAAGTCAGTATCTGTATAGGGCTGCAGCCCCTTTCCAAGAATCACTTAAGAAACGACACGGTAAATGATAGACACTGGCTCATGCAATTAACATCGGAGCGTTAATTCTGTGACTTTCCGATTATTTTGAAGCTCATTGGCATTCCGCCTAGTCCAATTGGAATATTTGTGACGCTCGACTAACTTTTTGTGCTACTAACTAACCCTTTGTGCTTCTTTGTTATCAAAATAACATTCCAGATTTTAAAAAAAATACATTTTTCTACAATAACTGTAAATTTAACATTATTTGTTAAAAAAATATATTTTGCAAGTACTGTAAGTCTCTGTAAGGGCATTTACTGTGAAGTCCTTTTTAACTGACTTTTGGAAGGAGGGTGTAGCCCTAGTCTCAATCACCGGCACATGCAAGTAGCATCGGATCATTAATTCTGTTAGTTTTGCGATTAACCTGACGCTCATTGGCATTACTTAAAAGATTTTTGTTAACATTCCACCCCCTTCGTTACGTTCTTGTTGGCCTTTAAGACGGTGCGTTACAAAAAAAAAAAAACATTGGAAAATTGCAAAATTCAGTAATGTTTCTACAAGAATTCTACATTTCACATTGTGCAACATTTTTAGTTTCTACCAGTATAACTCTGCTGGTAAGGTCATTGGTCATGTGCAGGTTATTAGTGTTTGTCAAACGCCGTGTTGGTCGAACGCCGTGTTGGTCAAACGCCGTGTTGGTTCAACGCCGTGTTGGTCCAACTCCATGTTGGTTCAACGCCGTGTTGGTCCAACTCCATGTTGGTTCAACGCCTTGATGGTTGAACTGTGTTGGACCAACACGGCGTAGAACCAATACGGCGTTAGACCAACACGGCGTTGAACCAACACGGCATTGGATCAACAAAAAAATTGACAACGCCCCAGATATATAAAAACTAAAAAGATAATAAAAAATATGATCTTAAATTATTATTGTGGGCATCTGCGTAGAACCAACACTGCCTTGGACCAACAGCGGCATGAAACCAACACTTCGAAGTACCGGCGTTCGACCAACACAGATTTTTGCCCTGGGGTGTTGGTCGTACGCCGGTTCTTGATACTTGAGAGGCTGTTGGTCGTACGAAGTGTTGGTCCAACGCCGCATCCCCCATCTCTCGACCATTTCTTTGAATTGATCGTGAACTGCTGCATTAAGTTTCTTATAACTGGGTTTTTGCCTTTTTTTCTCGTATTCAAAGAGGATGTTTTTCGATTGAATTAATCTATACTGTGACTTGACAGATGAAAATTTCCTTCGTTTGTTTTCCGGGTTCTCATTGTGTTTTTGAAAACATGTAAGCTGCTTCTTTATAATCATCGTCCAAGATGTGTTTGTTTTTTTTTTTGGCGAAGGCTGATATTCTTCACCTGAAGAAGCTACAGGTATCGGAGACTCTTGATGTGTTTGAGAACCTTGCGATGTACTTGGCATTTCCTCATCAAATACGTCATCACCGTAGTCTCCATCATTGCTTTCATCACTGTCACCAGCAAATCCAAGAGTTCTTACTTTTTTCTATGATTTCCATCTTGTCCTCAAGTATCTCCACTATTTGTTTGTACAATGGATCTTCATATCTATTCATTCTCCTACTACCAAATAAATATTTCTCATACAGAGCATGAACGATAGCACCTGCTTCCATTTTCTGGAACGAAAGAAAAAAGACGTTTTATTTACATCAATAACAGGAGCAAACATGCACAAGGACATTCATACACGAATAAAAGAAAGCGGGATATCAGGCAGAAAGAGACATACATTCTACACATTACATTAATTGGGAGCAACGTACGACGTATTACCATCGGGATAATCAGCAAAACATGGACATCATAAGCAGCTAAATTCGCTTTCTATTTGAACTTTGACCCGCCATAACCTTATTATTACTGGAGCTCTGAAGCTAGGATTTCACAGATGTACTATACTCGTCACTAATCTTGCCCAGCATAGAACCCGATGGTGAACGATTATTACTGAGGCGATGAACTTGCGATTTCCGTAAGCCATAGAGTTAATCTAACATTACTTATAGTAATAAAGTTTATTTGTAATTGCGGTCAATAATAATTTAATCTTATTGTTTTAAAGGGGAATCAGTCCACAAGATGGATATTTTTAGTTTTACAGTGTTTTGGGAAATAAGGTTAAAGCTTAATTAAAATGAAATTAAAAAATCAATTGTCTTAAGTTTTATAGTGACCTTGAAAATTTTAAAGAAAGTATCAGTGAAGAACTCATCCATAAGGACAATCATTAGCTTTTCCATCAGGAAAGTTTCCATCAAGTCCAATAAAATTAAGAATTTAGAAGAACTAAATTATTATGTCCGTGACGTGTATTTAGAACATTATGATAAGATTCTAAAGGAATAAGTGGAAGAAATTCAAAGGTAATCAGCGTTGCCACCTAAATAGTAAAGCACTATGCTGCCACGATTACAAAATTATGCTATTTTTATAAAATTATACCAAAATAGATTTGCCGTTTCTTGTTATGTTATTTTACTTTACATAGTGTCTTGCCCTACGAAACAAGGTTCAAGTGTGTATTTGTGTAAATGAGTGGGAGAAAGAGAGAGAAAATTTGTGGACCCAAGAAGTAAATGGGTCTAAGTGCATTTGCGAATAAAAATAAGTTGGTGATAATCTTTTATATTTAACACGAAATATATATGACGCAAAGCGTCATGGTGAGAATGAGGATTAAGTTAGGACAAGAAACATTGATTAAGATGGTTTGTGTTGCTGATTTGTAACGAAAACCAAATCTACTTGAAAATCTGAAATTAAAAGTAATTAATTTATAAATATTTCGTTTCAGAAACCGACAAAAATGAATTTTCTATGTTGATTGATATACTGTTCGAAACCAAATTTAAAAACAATATATTGGTTCCGGTTAGCATTCGTGCTATTAACTGCAAGGATAATAACGAGTTATGCATGAACCACACATTTTATGACGTAATTCTAATAGCATGACACCACTAGAACAAACACTTCGTGTTTCGAAGTTATTCGTTTCGGTGTTGATCCACGACCCAAAGGAGATTGTTGAATGGACCCGCATTTTATAGCTACTAGACAGAGAAGGCAGAGAAATGAATATTTTCGAAAGCGTTACACTGAAAGAAACGGAGACTGCAGAAAAATCTTCTGCGGAGGAATATGCGCTTCACCAACTTTCATGAAATAGAACGTTCCTTCATATTCGAAGTTATCCTAGTTCATCCAATTTAAATGTCTATACGCCTCTCACGCCATAGATTACCAACAATTGAACATTCTTTTATTCTCCGTCCCACAGCAGTTCCATGAAGTGGGTTTCGGCGTTAATACAGCTCATGACTTTCGATGATATTCTATTCACTATTGGAATAAAGTCGAAACAAATTTCCACTAGAATACGATATTGCAACACTGTAAACAATCTACATACTAGGTGTACGCATATGTTTTTGCCGCTTTTTGTGGTAAAAAACAACAACATAATTTTCAAGGGAAATTATTTTTTTTTTATTCAGAATATTGGCAATCGGCTTCTACACATTTCGCCCATCTTTCAGGTAATTTATGCATCAATACAATAAACAGTACATACCAACTATACATACATATATTTTGTATAATTTCCAAATACACGGAATAATAGAAAAGTGAAATATACTCTTTATTTAAAAAGAAAACAACCAAGTGAATTACTAAAATTAACTATTTAAATATTCCTCACACTTCCTTCTAATAATACATTTTGAAATAATCTCATAAATTCCCCAGTATCATGTATATTTTCTTACCTCCTTTGGAAGTTTATTGTAGAAGGAAAAATCCTTATACAAGTAGCATTTAGCAAAGGGTGAAGCTTTGTGTTCTGATATTTGAATGATTTCTCTACATCTCGTTGACTCTTCATGCAAATATAATTGGTTATTGAATTCATTTAAATATTGTCTGTTGTATTAATCTAAACTGCCATGGGTTGTCAGGATTTTGAAGCCTTGCCTTCATTTTTACCTGCTTCGTAACAGAAAACTTCTGGCGCTTTTTGACCGAGAAATTAGCTTTTTAGCAAGAATTTGCTCTCGTGAGTTATCAACCATGTTCAACGGGCCAATAGTCTAATAAGCTGAGCTAAATCCTAACTAGAAGCGTGTTAGATTAGAAGCAAACGCGTCTCTACAGTATATCCTTACTAAGCACAAACTTGTAGTCACCTAATTTGCAACGGCATTCTGAGTAAACGTGCAGGTTATATCTTGATGGAAGGCAAGTAAATTACCAACAAGAAATACATTTAGAAAATAGCACAATAGATGCGGGATAATTAATTTCTCTTGCATATAATGTTTATAAGATGTTCTCTTAACAAATCTTGTTGGTCTGATTAATTTTCCCGAAAATGTTTCGCTAAGAACACAGCGGTACGGCATTTGTAACCAACAATTGTATAAACGCTTATACATTATTAGGCAAAATCTCCGCATATGTATTTATTATTATGAAGTGAGAATGTTGTGCAAAATGCAGGAGTCCTTTGGAAGTTTCCACAGTATTTTTTTATGAAAGAGAAGGCAGTGATAGGTGTAAAGCACCACAAACTAAGGTTAGTGTAAAAGGGTATATACAAATTATGTATTGAAAATTAACCAATGTTAAAGTCTATAGCATCTGAATGTAAAACGAAGACTAGAAATGTGAATAAAAATATATCTATCTTCTGCTTTTTCTATCTTGCTGCACTTTTAATATTCGGATGTTATTCAGAATCCACGCTCTTTAAAAATAATTGCATTAATTAAAATTTAGACATGATTTTCAAGAGTTTCAAAGCATATTCATGAGCTATGGACAACAGCCAGGCAGAAAAATAAAGCTTTTTATTTTTTAGACAAGACATAAAACAAACATGAAAAAGAAAGCTGTATACATATTCTAAAAGGGTCTATAATAGTAAAGTTGTTCTTCCGATATTTCCTCTTTCTCCGGGATCAGCTGAGTCATCTACATTAAACACGATTGCTTTGAACTATTATTTTATAGTTTGTTCTTGTAATTTGAAATATTGTTTTATAATTATTAGCATGTCTTATTTACATAATGAGGTATAACCACAAGTAAGTATACATTTATCAACTCCAAAATACAAGCGACCACCCCGCTCGCACAGTTATTCTTGATAGACTATGGCCAGGGGTGGATTTCGGTTTCATTTTTTGGCCTGGCCCACTGCTTAACGGAGGAATATACTGCGTGCAAGGGGGAGGATTACATGGTCATAGATTAGGGGAAGAGATGGTGCAGTTGCCGCCCGCCTCCCCACACTTTTCTTCCGCATTCAAGTAGTGAAACTAGGATACAGAAATTATGCTTTGAAAAGCTTTAAAACAATGGGAGAATTGCTATCTCATTCTCGAGAAATGTGTCGCTCAGACGCTCACTGACCATACTACCAAAAAAGTTAATTTATTAGGAGTTTGTGGCAGTAGTGTTTCTTATTTTCTCGATTATTATGAGATGTTACTAAGTTAATAGGGCCTATTTTCAGGTTTGTTCAAGTCTAGTCGTTGCAATATTCTATAAAGCGAGTATTATTACAAAGTAAATTTTATTACTAAGAAACCTGACATTTGTCACTGGCCATTTGATGAATATGAATTGTTATTGATAGCTTTTAGGTATATTTCTCTTGCATATTGGGTAATCCGCTGAACTGGAATTCCAGAAAGATTCCTTATTAAAATCTTCACATGAAGGGGAGCATTGTATATAAGGTCTTGGCATTGTATATAAGAAGTGAATGCATGATCCAGTTGAGCTTAAAGCAATATCAAATATGTAACAGAGCTCCAGAATTTTGGTAAGGTGGGGGTGCTAAACTAAAGAATAAATCAGGGGAATTTTCGGTAAATCAAAACCAAACAAGGTGGATGCTTTCTATGAGGCAAAGTTGAAATAATGCTGTAAAAGTAAAATATTTTCCCTTGAGGGGAGGGAGGTGCGCCACTCGCACCCCCTATCTAGATCCGTCACTGATATGAAAGCAAAGCTACAGTTTAATTATAGAACACCAATCACTTGATATGCAGCTGGGGCACCTTTGTTCGATTCCCAGTCGTTGCTGCGCTGCACTTTTCAGCCTTATATGCACAGGTCATTTGAGTAAATGAAATTAACGTATTGGCTAACGTTGTCTTCAATGCGATTCTATATTAATATTATCCTGTCTATCTATTAATTTATAGTGACTTTTATTTAATCTTTTTGTATATCCGTTTCTGGTTAAACGCATAAGTAGCTGCTCATTTATTTCTGCCTGATCGTGGATAGTGCGAACGTCAATCATCCAGAGTGTCGCAAATTTGAATTGGCAAACCAGAAAAATATCGAACCAGCAACCTTGAAACATCGGGGTCGGCATTGGAATGTGTATTACTGCTTAATGAACTATAGGAGCTAGTGGAGATGGTCTTGTGTTGTCAAGGACGCATATTAGCAGAAGGTAAAAATTCTAGAAGGAATATTACAATATACTGCAATCATTTCATTAATAAATTAAATTATTTTAATAGAATGTGTGAAACGGTTCTAACGATATGAGCAATTATTATGAATAGGCTTTAAATATTTTTAATTCTATATTTTGGACATATAGCATAATATTAGTCACAAAATATTTTCGTATATTTTTTAAAAAAATACTCAATCTGAACATAGGAATGATTTCTAAAATATTGATTTAATCTATTTTAAAATGTTTTAAAATTCTCTATACATAAAGGGAAATGTTTTGTGAATAATGGAAATATATGATTATAACATTAATTAAAAGTTATGCAAAATAACGTACTCATTTGCAAAAAATAAATTATATATATATATATATATATATATATATATATATATATAATT
>JAGDQP010008462.1:0-36879 GCA_022664845.1 Lepisma saccharinum
AACGTCCATTATGTTGGTGTGTCTTCGTCTGTCTACTAATACGTGATCGATCTGGTTGAGAGTTTTGCCGTCCGGAGATACCCATGTGTATTTGTGTATGTTTTTGTGTTCAAAGTACGTGCTCTTTAAAAGTAAGTTTTTCGAAATCGCTATAGTTATCAGTCTTTCTCCATTGTTGTTGGGCTTTTCGTGAAGACTGTATTTGCCTATAGTAGGTCTATATATTTCTTCCCTCCCTACCTTTGCATTGAAATCACGCAACACAATTTTCGAATTATACTTCGGTAATCGGTCAAACAACCTTTCTAGCTCATCGTAGAATATATCTTTGTCGTTATCACGAGCCACCTCGGTCGAAGCATAGACGTTTAATAAAACCGTGTTGCCCCATGCAAAGAAAAATTAAAATTCTGCTAACTGTGGGAGTTCTTTTCGTGTCCAGTGTCTTCATTATTAACAAATATTCATGAAGTCTCAGATAACACTTTTGTAATATACTATGATTTCTGATAGTTGATTTAGGAAGTTGATTTTTCTAGTTACTGGATATTCTAGACCTATAACATTGTTCCATACAGCTCAGTGATGTGTCCATGTAGAGAGTTCAGATGGTGCGGACCTCTAGCGAATTGCGATTTCTTTGAAAACGTGGAATAATTTTCGGTATTTTTTTGTATATATTTGTTTTCTAATATCATATCCAAACCCTCTTTGAACCTCCCACAAATCTCTGAACACACTAAGAAAAATTCTGGACATATGCGTGAAAGAGCTTGACTTATACTTTTATTAAACTTTATTAGATTTTCTGGATTTTTATAAATATTTTTCATAGATTCGTCCATGCTCATAACTTGCTTTGTCTTCCTGCTGACAATTTGCTTTAGTGCTTTCAAACTTTATAGCAGCTTCTTTGGCACAGCTTCTACGAAGTTAAGTTCTTCCTTTTATAATAATTTGTACAACGGTTAATCGGAAGAAAATACTAATTCAATCGAATAAAATTAGCGAAGAAATTAGAAATACATTGAATTTATTACATGTCTTCAATCTGGGCTTGAGAGTTTATTCTATAAAGAAATTTAGATAGTTCCTTTGAACTGATGGTGTACAGGTCGAAAAAAAACGTAAACATTTCTTGACGAAATTGGTGTCTTTTGCTTTTTCATCTCGAATATTCACTACTTAACATATATGTTGTGTGTTTCACCAACTTTAGTTAATAAATTAACGAAAGCAATGTATTTTCCAGCTCTTACAACTTGTGAACAATTCGTACATTCTAACGAAGATTGGTGGTTCTCATCCCCTTATGTTTTTCCTCTCTGAATTGGACCACGGAACTAAATGAGCTAGCGAAAATATTGTGTGAATATATGACAACAATCGAATTGTCTTTTTATTTCAGAGTAATAAAATGAAGTAATCTGTACCGCATTTTATTTTATTTTTTTTGTATTACCAGTTCTATGAATAATGTTGTTCCACACACAAAATATATTTCTTCATAATAGTCTTCTTTAAATATTTCGATGAATTATTAATTATCTGATAAGCAATAGAACAATATATTCAGCGTTACCCTTAGAAATATATTGTAATTTAGAATAAAACGTACCGTATTAAGTTCTGAGTAGCAAACGAGAAGTGGCATATTAAAACACACATACACACACAAACGTTCCTCATTTATTCCAGTTCTCTTAAACATATTTTGAGCTGACGTTATTAAATGTTTTCTACGTATAAAGGAGTTCTAAAAGTACTTGAGGAGCATTGTATTAATTGTGAAAATATTTTCTTGGAATATAATGTTATATACAACTTTCAAAATAAGTTATACGTAGCTATTCACACAATTCTCCCACTTCACCCTTAAACTATTCAAACAGGTTTTTCTTATTTATGAGAAACTATTTACCTACAACAAAACACGTCTACATTTGGTTTCTAGTAAAATGTATATTTTAAAAATATATTTTTACACCTAGTTACATTATTTAGATTGAACAAGAGACAAATGCTTTATGCCACACTACATTTTCCCATGTAATGTATTAAATGACGTTGGCTGTAAGCAAGAATCACTTAAATTTATAATTATACAATTAAGAGTTGTTACAGGGACTGATAATGAAGATATTATTATTTTAAATGTATATCTGTCATAAAAACTAACATCTTAGCTATTCACGAATGATCAAATAATATTAGATACCCGGAAATAGTAAAAAAAAATGTCTTATTTAAAAAATACCATGAAAAATAAAAATAAAAAGAGTGTTTTTCTTCCTATTTTCTCCGCCGTTCAATTTTTCCGTTTTTTTTTTTCACATCACTACTTCTAACACAGAATAAGCTACTTCTTAAATTCATCGATTGTGTCATACTTTTTGGTGTGTTAGTAGGGCCTGATGAGAAACACCCAAAAGTGTAATATTGCCGTCCTGTGTCATATATTTCTGGAGTTACAGTATCTCAAACTTTGATTTTTCCCCGAAATTTTGAGTCACATTAATTATTTAAAATGCTTGTTAGTTTCGTCCCAATTAAGATAGAGATCTCGCGTCGTTGGAAATGCCTTGAACAGCCCTTTCATTTGATATGCAACACTTACCCCTCCATAAATATGAAAAATTTGACCTTGAACTTTGGCCTTTTGACCTTAAATAGCAAAAATAACGTCACCTCCGATTGTTGTGAAACTTTCGGAAATTAATGGTCTTCTATTCGTAACGATATGCGCGTAGCTCCAGAATGGAACACTTGCGAAAATGAGCATTTTTAAAATTTTATTTACGTCTTCTAAGCTTTTCTGGCTTATGCCCCCCCTCACCCTGTGTTCAGTTTGATGAAACAATATTGTGAATAGTGTCATTTTATAGGTTGAGAGGCAAGTGTCAGGAAAAGCGATGGTCTCAATTTAGATAGTTCGTCTAAGACCATACGCGGAGATGAGCATCCAATATGGCTGCTGGAACATTCGATTTCTAGTATACAAGTGACCACATCTTTGCAATTACTACACCTAGAGTTATGGCGTTGGTACCTAATTGTAAGGTTTCATTAACAAAATTGTTATCAAATGATGGTAGCAACTTGGGCAGTCCATCTTGGGATATGGAGATGGAAAATCCAACATGGCTGCCTGAACATACAAATTTTAATATACAATCACTTTCTCGATAATCTACTGGAACGATTGCACTAAGAACTACGATTTTGGTGTGAAATTATAGAGTTTTACGATTAAAATTATCAGTGATTGATGGTTGCCATCTGGGTAGTCCATCTTGAGCTCCAGAGAAGGAAGAATCCAATATGACCGCCGGAATATGCAATTGTAGTTTTTTGCTTTATTATTGAATAGCATAGTTTAGTTAAATCTGAGTAGATTAATCAATATATTATTTGGTCGGCTACCCAGGCTCTTCATTGTCACAAATGAAACGCAGGGAATCGATACATCTTTTTCTCATGTAACTTACTTGTATACTGGTAATTTTTGTCAGAATTCATTCTGTTTGACACATGAGTAAAGTCCTTCGCCAAAGTCTTTGAAATTATGAAATTATGAGACAACAAAAATTTTAAATTCAAGAAAAAACGTTTCACAATTCTTACAAAAGATTTAGAATAGCACTAAAATCTTAAGTCAATAAAACTGTGTCCTGACCTAAGTACAAAAAAATATTTCCCATAATATGGTTGCTTATATGTTAGAAATTGCATTTTCCGGTGGCCATGTTGATTTTTTCTCTCCGTGGCGTACTCAAAAGTCCACCACTACTAGTTTTTAATCGCGTTGGCTCAGTAGATAGAGCGCTCACGCTTGACGCTTGGATTCGTTGGTTCAAACAATGCTTGTGCCAAGTGGACCTTGTGGTGGAGAAACACCGTGTGCGTAGGTTTCCTCGGGGTGTCCCGTTTCCTCTCACTTTCTTAATTCCACCAATAATCCCATTATCGCCCATCCGACCTGAGCTAATGTTGCCTATAAGCTTTAAAAATTGAATTTGAAATTCAAGTCAACCTGATTATAACCTTTAAAATAACACTATTCACAATCTTGTTTCATCAAACTGAACACAAGGGGACGGGTCCGGGTCTGTGCCAAAAATGTTTAAAAGACATAAACAAAATTTAAAAAAATCTCGTCTTCCTATATGTGTTCCATTCTGGAGAGCATATCTTTACGAATAAAAGACCATTATTTTCCGAAAGTTTCACAAAAATCGGAGATGACGTTATTTTTGCTATTCAAGGTCTAATGGCCAAAGTTCAAGGTCAAATTTTCAATTTGCTGGTGTGAAAAAGTGTTGCATATCAGATAAAAGGGCTGATCAAGACCTTTCCAACAACGCAAGAGTCGCATCTCTATCTTACTTAGGACAAAATTATACAAGCGTTTTAAATAATCAATGTGACTCAAAATTTTGGAAAAAAAAACAAAGTTTTGAGATACTGAACTCCAGAAATATATTACAGAGCACGGCAATATTACACTTTTGGGTGTTTCTCATCAGGCCCTACTAACACCAAAATTCATAAAAATCCGAGATGGTGAGGTAAAATTTTACCTTTAATTCTATTGATCTGCCAAGGAATGACCGGTTTGCGGCTGCTCTGAGATAGTCTAGTCAAAATTTTTAACTACAAATGAACTTCCTCTCTACACCTTGTGATTCCTTAGATTTATTTTTAGAACACAGACAGAAGGACATTCTGTCGCAAGGAACGACTGAGCAAGATAAGGTCCCTTTTTTAACTACCCTATCAAAGGAAAAATAGCTCATTTTTATGTATAAGACCCTGTACAGCGGGTAATTTGTATAGCGAGCTACTGCGAGGCAACTCAAGATTGAATCATGGTTCCAGACGAAATATTCCCGAGCCCCAAAATGGCGGTTGACGTAGAAGAGAACAGGTATAATAGATGAGTCACCTTGACTTAGAGACTAAACTGTGCTTAAGTAAGGAAACGAAAAACTTCTTTACATAGGTTTTGAGTTCAATACTCTGAATTGCCTTTTTTTTTCTTCATACATGGAAGTAAAGTAAGGATGCTTCACGAAATCCGTAAGAGAGCCATAACTCAGCTCCTAGTTTACATAAATCTTTGAAACTAAACATGTTCATACCAAAGTGCATGTGCCGAATCACTTGGTGATGCTTCTGAAATCAGGGGCGTCTCGGTGATATTTCGACCCAGGGGCTATTTCATAATTTTATATGGCATCAGCGGTTGATTTTGCCCGCATTGAAACAATCGATAAATTATGAATAACTTTTAAAGGAAATACTTTTGGATAGCTCATAGTGTAGAGGGTTTCCGGGACTTTTGAATGCTGTAACTAAAAAGAATAGCAAATAAAAGTTCCAAACTAAAGTAAAATACTAAATTTAATATGTGGAATCAAAGGGTGAAAATTAAAAAAAAACAAAAAAAACAGGGGTGTCCCAGGAATACTGTTATGTGGGTGCAACTTCAACATTTCAAATAGAAACAATGGTTGTTTCTTCGAAAGAAACACGAAATTTTGAACAACGTTCAGAAGAAACATTTTAAAAAGTCTTCAGTTACAAGAGCTACTTGTCAGCGAGTCAGGCGACGTCGGCCTAATACCGGCATTTGGGCGCCGAAGGCAGGGCCGACGGGTGACCCACCGTCGGGTTTCGGAAAATCCCTGGTCGGCATTTGGCTTGCTGGGTTGCTAAATTAACTATTGACCTACCAATTAACCATTGTAATTGCCTAACGTTACGTGATATTAAACAGTGTTTCAACTGAAAGCTGTTCCAAATGTCATGCTTGTTTCAAAGCAAGCAAAATCAACCATTGTTTCTATCTAAAATGTTGAAGTTGTCCCCCTTAACAGTATTCCCGAGACGCCCCTGATTTCCGAAGCATCGCCAGGTGATTCCGAACATGCACTTTGGTATGAACATGTTTTGTTTCAAAGATTGCTGTGCAGTAGGAGCTGAGTTATGGCCCTTGTACGGATTTCGTTAACCACCCGGTATATAAGAGGAGGAGAGCACAGTGACTCAATGGTAGAGCACTCATCTGTGGCGCTAGGGGGACGACGGTTCAAACCCTGGTCGTGTCATGTAGACTTCGTGGCGGACAATCACCGTGTGTGTAGGTTCTCTCGGGGTTCTCCCGTTTTCTCTAACTTTCTTCATTCCACCATTTCATCTCTTCAACATCCATCCGTCCTGAGCCAAAGTGTCCTAAAGGAATATACAATTAAATTCAAATTCAAATGAGTGTATGTGTGTGCTTTTGTTTGTAAAAGCTTTGCGTTTTTTCGTTTATACGTAAACATTAACAAACACGTTCCACACCTGTTTTGTAGCCATATAAAGTCATTTTTGAGTGAAAATGGAAGAGAATAATCTGCACAATTGAAGTAGGATTCATAAGAAGATGAACTTACATACAGGTCCTGTATAGATTACAAATTTCCAATACTAAAATATAACTGTTGATAATGTGATGAATGGGAAGGTAAATTTGAACTACCGACCTTTTTATTAAACAAGTTTAGAGCTGCGGTTCAAAAACAATCTCAAAGACTCCAATACAAACACTACTTTATTGCAATAGACGTGCAACAATAACAAAACGCCACTGGGGTGCTTATTGACGGTGTCACGCACAGTATGTTTTTATTGTGCCCAATAATGTTGATGACCCTTACGCATTTGAGTTCTTTGACGTAGGCAACGGTAACTTTATATTACGCTCTACTGGAGTTTATGTGTGAATTGTGTTTACTCAACTGGTATTACTATATTTCTTTTCTCACCCTGATTGATTGATTAAATTATTGACACTTTTACGAACTTGTAAGATACTAAGGTAAACTGGGCTTCAAAGCACTGCGTTAAAATTAAGATCTCTACCTGGCTAGAACGCAGGACCATGCTCACTGTGAAAGAGCGCGTGAACTATTATTTCGGGCGATTTAGGGTCCTTGTTCTCCTTTCCAGTCATTTTGTTATTTAGGTCAACTTTGGAGCAGGGGTGGTTAATATATTACAAAATTGTTTCAATCGTTCCATGTGTAACCAAAGAAAACAAAACTTTTTTCTCGTATATCTTAGAAGGTAGAACAGAGAAGAAAAGTTTCTTGGTCCTTACGAAAATTCAGATTTGTAGGTGAATCAGAGCAGAAGAGAGAAAAATAATTATATCTGTACTGTCGTTTTGAGTTTAAATAAAGGCAGGTATATGGGACATTAGCTATTAAACTAAGTTTACAAAACTACAATAACCAATTTGGGGAAAACACATTTAACAAACCTATTTGTAGGTTTAATTGAGGAGATCGAGTGAACTTGGGAAATTATACGAAATACTCTTTTGTTCGTCGCTGAGTATGGGTTTGAATTAATACGATATTCAGTGCTTAATTCAGGCAATTTTGCGTGAGGAGATTTATACTTATCGTGGCGGGCTTTACTTTAAAGAAAAAAAGTTTGAAATTGAGAAATTATATTCCACTTATATCTGCTTTAAAAGTTTATCATGTTGAAAATTTCAGTATTGTAAGTTCTTCCATTAAATTGAATTTAGAATTTTATTTATAGGCTTTAAGCATCTTTGATTCAGGCCACTTCCTTTAGTTGAGAATTGGCCTGCAAGAATAGATAAATTATAATTAGAAATATATTTGTTCTTAACTACTTTTCTTATAAATATTTTATTTAATATTTTGTATATGTCATTACCACTCTGATGTTAAGAGACTTAATAATTATACTTGAAAACAATATTCATATACGTACCTGGCAACATTACTGACACACAATCTGGTAATAATGAGAACATTCTGAGTCTTGAGTGGTACTTACTATAAAATTAAACCCAAAATGCATTGGATAATTGAAAATATTTCTAATGATTTTATTTTAATTTTGTTGTGTCATCATAATTATTAATTTGTGTATCAAGTAGTAACATATATATAGCTATTTTTACTTGCTTTTCTTTATTCAAACTTCCGAACCACAAAACCGTTTCGCGTAACTGTTCTTCCCAATGATTCCTTCTCTATAACTGCTTGGAACCGTTCCGCGAAAAGAACCGTTCCGACCATCTCCACTTTAAGAGTCAGGAGCGCTGAAACGGCCTAATAAATTGAGTCACTGAAACCAGTCTGTATGAAGAAAGCTAACGAAGTCAAAAAGACCTGCAAGTTTTAGAGTTATAAGGTCGATAATCAAGATCTGTGCACCCAAATCCGAAATAAGTATTTCCCTTTCTTTCAATTGGGTGCTGGAATGAATTCTTAAAATGGAGGAAGCTGATCCTGCATGTATTTAACTAATTCTCAACCGAAGTGCCGCGGCACCTTATTGTGTCTTGATGACTGACCAGAGTCGCGAATCTAAAGACATGAATTGTCACTAGTCTGCTGATCTTACTTTAGCACACCGTCGATAGTTCTCGTGGTATATGCATCTTTTTTAGCACGAAAAACGTGCTAATTGTTGCTGGTACAACCTAGCACAGTTCTCTTGATTACGCTCTTTCAAGGCTACTATTTTCCAGGCTTCTACTCATTGAGGTGTTGTGATGATTGATCGGGATTACGAGTGAGCCAGAGGTATGGATGTTAGGTGTACCTTGAAACAAACCAGGTTAAGAACCACTGATGAGTTTCTCGGATATTCAACACCGGATCTAAAGGAATACCCCTGATATATCCTTGCTATGTCTGTAGTTAAGTTATCATATTGGCATTCGCCTTGAAAAACACGAAACCGGGAGAATTCCAGTCAAAATGACGGGTAGCGGGTCTTGACCCCGTAAGTTTTCCAATCACCGTTCTCAATTCTGCGACGTCAGCCGCTAGACCACACGTAGCACCAGGTTAAATAATTTAAGTACTGGGCTAAATAATTGAAGACGTGATTCGGCAAAGGGTCCAAGTCCATGAATGTATTTTTTTCGCACTGTGATCTGAAGAAAGGCCCAACTCCGTGGACTGGATTCCAAATCACATGGGATTTAATTATACATTTTAATCCGTAAGCTGCAGCATTTTGGACCCTCGTTTTGACACAGGTATTAGCAACTCTGTAAAGCATACGACTCTGCCACAGTGCGAAAATATCTGTTCATGGACTTGGGTCCTTTGCCGAATTACGTATTCAATTTAAGCGAGAGACAACATAACATCTATTGAATATAATCCACGTTCAGGGTGGCGTGTGGAGTCATCCTCAAAGGAAATGTAGCAAAAAGTGGAGACCATGATTTGGAAAGATCGTCAGTTAAGGCCAGTGTTATAGCTCATAAGCTAGTCATTTCAACTGGTACAATTCACAGCATGATCCTTACAGCCTTGAGGATATCAACGGTTAGTTCCAGGTGGGCGCCACGAATGTTGAATAGAATATATTTCTCCGGCAATGTTTCCAAGAGAATTTAGACATGCTTAGAACAATCGAAGATAACTTCTACTCAAGAATTGTAATAGCCACATGATAAAACATGGGTCCACTAACATGATCGTGAGACCACACAAGAGTCAATGTAATGGGAACATAAGGGGTCGCAACTCCAGAGAAATGTCGAGTGAAATCATCAGCTTGAAGTTCTTGGGAAACAGAATGTTTTCTGCTAGTAGATTTCATACCACACAAGTAAATAATTACTGCAGACATCTATGGTTTCACGATGATGTCTTTACACAAGAGTTAATCAGAAACGCAATGGAAAGTTGTCAGCTCGCTTTAGTGTTCCCATGAGACGAGATGAGACTTTAAGGCTATCTCGTCTCGTGCAAAGCGTGTCTCGTCTCGAAAATATGTGCTTGTCTCGCTTCTCGTCTCGAATGGTTTTGTCTCGTCTCGTAAAATATTGCAGCAAATCATACCAAGAAAAGTGAAATGTAGGATATTGCACCATGTTAATCAAAATACAAAGGAGTTATTACCAGACTACACAAGACAAGGATGTGCCGCGGTGGCGTAGTCGTGGCTCCAAGGGTTGGGGATTCAAATCCCGCTTCCAGACGGAATAAAAGGTTCCAGAAGATATATGTTTTAAAATTTGGTTGCATTTGTTTTCATAATTCCCAAGGAGATACTTTTTTAAAAGAAATTCAAACGTATTCCTTCTTTTCGCACAACGGACGCAATTTATGCATTACTATAATTTTCAGGTTCTAATTCAGCAATAATAAAACGAAGCTTTTCAGCTAAGTAAATTTACGGAAAGATCTGTAGTTTTCGAGATTCAAGAAAGAATCATTTTCAAAAGTATATCCTCTGAGAAATTCTTATCTGACGCTACTGACTCCAAATAAAGCAATTACTCATTTACTCATTTAAAAATTAAAAAACAATATGAAAATAAAAATAGAAGTAAAAGACCTTACCTGATCTTTATCAGCTCCTTGGAACATATGCATAATTGTTTCCTGTTTAGAGGTGCTTGATCTTGCAGAAATTGCATATTCAACTGAGTATAAAATCTTGTATTCCTTTCGGTGGGAACGCATCAAGTGTCTTTTCAACCTCGTTGTAGATCTCGAAGTCTCTTTGACTTGTGTCTTCGTTTGCTTCTTCTTACACAATATCCATCTTCCTATGTTCTTAAAATAGTTTAGCTCTTTTCGAATTTCGAAACAATATCGAATTTACTTACGCGCCTGTTAAATTTATTTCATGCATTCGAACTAGATGCAGATGTTGAACAAGGAGGTTGAAGTCCGGTTTTTGCATATATTCTGCATCACTTGAAAAGTCACCCGAATCTTCTTCCTCACCAATTGACACTACTCGTCTGTGCAGTCTTGACTGAACCAGTTGTGAATTACTAAAGACACATATCGGTCGGTACAATCCAAAGGCAAGCCTTCCCTACTTTTTTTTACATACCTTTGGTAATCTATTGCGCCAGTTCAACAAATAAAGAGGCCTATGTGACTTTTCCCGATTTCCAAAAAAGACAGGTTCGAATAACATAATAAAGCAATAAAAAAGTAAATTTTATTGTCAAACCCAGCATCCTGTCAAAAATTAGTTCCAGAAAAGCCAGACATGTTTCTGACTTTCTTCGGAACGAGAAAGACCTTGAGACAATGGTTAATTACTGAGTCTACCATTAAGAGAACTTGTTTAGTGTGGTTCTATAGCATAGGATTTTATACATAGATATCTGGATCAATGCCTTAACATTGTGCTTGAATCTGGAGCACTATCACAAAACAAAATCATTAAGCTTGAATTAATTGGAAATTCAGAACTAAAGCTGTTTGTAAAGATCATTAAACATAACTTTGTGTATTCGCTGTTCTTTGTAGGATAGCCATCATTTGAAGTAATAAACGCTGGTATAGATTTGGAAGACAAATATTTTATTACAAGTTAATACATTTTTAAACAAATTAAATAACTCTCTTTGTATTTTCGACACGAGACATTTCATGAGACGTCTCGTGTCTCGTCTGGAAAATGAGAGGGGATAAGTAGTTTGTCTTATCTCGTCTCGAATTCCAAGAAGTATGTTTCATGGCAACACTATCTAATTTGTTGCAGCTCCATGATAATGCGACCGCACACAACTCATGCATATTTTAGGCTGCCATCATGGACTGTAGCTTCATAGAGCTTAACCATTCATCCAACATATAGCCCAGACATTGATACCAGTGACAACTTTCTCTTTGGGAACCTGAAGAAATTTCTGCGTGGTCCGCGATTTTCAGACGATAATCCATTCAGAAAAGCTGTAACTGGGTTTCTTGACTGCCACTGCCAAGGTATTTACTTCTATTTTAAGGATATTTGATCACTGGAGGCGAAGTGGATCAAGTGTGTTGAAGTCAAGAAGGACTACATTGAAAAGTAATGAAGTGAGGTTTAACATCAGATTTCATTTTCATGCTCCTGTAGAAATACTGTCATTATTCATGTTTCAACATTATGGGATCTTTTAGTGAGTTTACCTTAATGGACGTTTGTAAATTTCTAAAATATTTTTGTCAGTAACTCAGAACCATACTAATTTTAGACTTCTGATCCATTTCTACCTGACCAAAATCGTCAAAAGAACTATTGTTACAGATATAATTTCGAATTTAATTATGGACTTGAGGAAACTTTGGCTCAGGTCGGGGAGGACCATGGGGAAAATATTAGTTTTTCATATTTCGGAGTTTGGTATATTTGTTTATTTTTTTTGTTCTTCTGTTTTTCTTCTAACGTTGGTTTTCCCTTTTCTCAGAAACTAAGACCATGTTACTTGAACATCAGAAACCGAAGATTGACAAAATTCGGAAATTAGATTACTGAACAGTAATTAAAGTTTGATTAACAAGCCGTTACAGGCGTCTTTCATGATGCACCGTTACACGAGTGGCGGCGATGTGACTCAGTTTGTAATAAAATATAAAAATAATTTATTTACATTGCGTATAGTAAACTTTGAAGTTTAGTTTATGTATCTTAAGGCCGTAGTTGTGTATATTTTTAGTTGTTATTTTCTTGTTATTTAGTTGTTGTCTACTTCTTGACGGTATACAACGTTGCAACTTCTGGAGTTAAACGATTACAGGCGTGACGGCAATTTGACCCTTGTTTATTCTCTAAATTTAATTTTCCACCTAATATTTATTATAGTTGTTGTTATATTATTTGTTCTTTGATTAATTTTCAGTTACTTATTTCATTTTTCACTCATTCTGTTCCTATACAAACCAGAACTGACACCGGGTCACTTGTAATGACCCAGCCTGACATGAATATAGATCATTGACCTGTCCCCTATATTTGAAACTTGTCCTGGTTGACCCTTTTTAGGTAATATAATTAACTGTGAATTTTGGCGTCGAATTTTTCGTGCTCGCTCTGAGGGTAATATATCCTGTCCTGGTCATCCCTGACAGAAACACTGTTGATATGCAAAGAAATAACTAAAGACTCCACTTCGTCCTCCGGATTACCATGTCTAAATTCAATCACAGAGTCCGAATACTAGATTCAATGACCCGATCCAAACACTGACCTGAATGACCAGATTGCCTCAGTGACTTTTTTCACATTTGATACAAACTGTAAACGTTTTCCTAACAAACCCAGCATCGGGCTTTGGAATAAAATTAAAACACGCTCTTATTTGTCATAACCTAATAATAAAAATCTCGTACGCGAATTTTATCATTTAAACAAAATAGACTAATATTTAAACTTTTGCTTGCTACTACATTATCAATACTTATTTTTCAGTTAATATTAATGCTATTATATTATCTATTTCTTGCATCCCATTTTAAGTTCTCTATCTTCCATCCCTCGCACACTGGTAGATAAATATATAGATATAGATAGAGCTAGCTACCTAGTTAGAGGGAGGAAGAGAGAGAGAGAGAGAGAAACAGAGAGAAAATGAATCTCACTCTCCTTTTGAATAAAGTCATCATTGGCACTGTGAAATGAGGACTGCTTCTTCTACCTCCAACTTCAATACGTATTGAAGCTCGTATGGGAATTGTGAACTTGTTATATGGGAGCGCAATTCGAACCTCTTCGGTAAAATAAATTTCTTTGTGTTTACTAGCGCATGTTGAAATCTCATTTATCCAGTACCCTTGGTCTAGTTTTGCGAGCTTTGTTAACAAAGCGTCGATACTTACTGTTCTTCCACGCTTGTGATTCTGACCGAACTATATACTCCAGAGTCTTACAAAGAGCCCACCTGGGTTCGAAGACGAGGAAACACATGAAACTACATAAGGTAATTCGTCATCAGCAGTGTGAATAGTGTTCTTGGAAATATTAGTCCAGTAGCGACACGAAATCATGACATTTGGGTAGGCTTATAGACATTCTATCAGGGGCGTATTGGAGTCAGGGCGCCCCGGTATCTTTTTTAGACGTTAGATGTGACCATGTCTCTGTGTTTCATTTATTAGTGCACCCGTATGAACGTCAGTGAATAAGGGAAGATATAGAGTTTGTCCTGTCTGTCTTTCCGTCCCCCTAGACTACAGCAACTACAAGTCCAACAGAGTTGAGCCATACACCGTTGAATTCGTCACGACCACAAATGGTGATGAAACATCACTTTGACTCTGAAACTGACGGGTCCTTTTCATTTACTTAGTTTTCTCCATTTCCCGTATGTATTTTCACATGGTATGTTTGTTTCTCTGCCCCCTCCCCTTCAGTAACTAGAATTCACATAGAAATTAATGATACACCGTTTATTCCTCATGGTCCGCAACGGTGGGCAAAATTATAATGTTGACTCTAAAAGTGGTAGGCTCTTTTGAACCGCTTGGTAGGCTCCATTTGTATCTCTCCTAGATCTAAGTAACTACAAGTCCGGCAGAGACGAACCATCCACCGTTGTATTCGCAATGGTCTCAAACCATATGAGCCAGACGCTGTGGGATTTACAGTGGTCTCAAATCATGGAATAACCTAACACATGATCCATAAAACTGGTAGACCTTTTCAATCGCTTTGTATTCTCCATCTGTATGTTTCTTTGTCCCGTCTAGATCTCAAGTAACTACAAGTCACACAGAAATGAATGATACGCCGTTGGATCATCATGGTTGAAACGTGGGAAAGTTATAATTTTGACTCTATAAGTGGTAGGTCCTTTCGAATCGCTTAGTATTCTCCATTTGTGCCCATAATAGATATCTGTAACTGCAAGTCCGACAGGTATGATCCACACCGTTGGATTCACCATGGTCGGAAACGGTGAGAGAAGCTATGAATGTGACTAAAACTGGCAGGTCCTTCTCAATAGCTAAATATTCTCCATTAATGCCCCTCCTAGATCTAAGTTACACAGAGATGAATGATACGTAATGACCGTTGGATTCGTAATGACCTGAAACCGTGGAATAACCTATAACTTTGACCCTAAAACCAGTAGGTCCTTTCTAGTAGCTTAGTATTCTCCATTTGTGCTCATTATAGATCTCAGTGTATGATCTGTACACCGTTAGATTTATCACGGTCAGAAACCATGAGGGAAGCTATGAATGTGACTCTAAAACTGGAAGGTCTTTTTCAATCGCTTAATGTTTTCCATTTGTACCCCTATGAGATTTCAGTAGCCACAAGTTTTCCACAGATAAGCCATAAACCGTGGGAATAGTCATGGACACCCGTGGGAAAATCTATGACTTTGACTCTGAAACTGGTAGGCACCGGCACTCGCCTAGACTCCATTTGTTCCTACGACTTTAACTATTTATTTTATATACTTTGTAACATAATTTGAATTTATATGGGTGCTTTTGTTTTGTCTACAACAAAACTATTACTTAGCTTGTTTCTTTACTTATTTTATTTACGTAGAGAGTACCTACAAACATTAAATACTAAATCAGCAGTTCTACTACTGGGGTAGTTATTGTCCGTGCTATTGTCTAGTTAAAAGGCACAAACATGTAAGGAATTTCGGCAGATATTTATTGAAAAAAATAATTAAAAAATGTGACTACGTCTTTACTGACAAGTACGGTTGATTGCTCTTATAGTGGGAGTGCCATAAATGCTATCATTGTTATTCTGCAAAGGTAGTTTATACATTAATGTACACTGTACTTTTTACACTAATATTCTAAATAAGAACTATTCGTTAATCAAGTATAACGGCACTATTCCTTCCGTCACTGCACTATATAGACAATAATGATCAAACCAGGTTTGTATTTAATAGATTGTGACTAACTATTAACAATAAAATTTTAAAACAAGATTTAAACCCGTACTTCATGGTACTTACACTGTTGTTACTGGATGAAAATAGTTCTAAAGTAATCCTCCATCTTCCAAATCATGTAAATTTCACAGAATTTTGTAAACATCAATAATGACAACTACTTTCTGATGCATACGTATTGATATGCCATAGTATACTCATAAAACTAATAGTTTTCTTCTTAGATGTTTAAATATATTTACGGATACTATTAGAAATCAATTTTTCAAATATCTATAGATATGTACTTCGTCTGCGTACATTTCCTTTATACAGTTTTAATTTTAAATATTTGATACCAATACTGCCAATTTCTAAGATGAATACTATAAGAGCAACACCAACACCTAATCCAAATATAATAAAGGAACCAGATATGATATCCAAACTGATCAAAGTAAATTCTTCACTATCCTTTGGTACATAGTGTAACGCATGACGCAACTTTTTAGGAGAATAGTCTTTAGCTACTTCTTTTTCCAAATTACTTACTATTCCTGATTCATCTAAGCTGCTAACTAGTTTGTCAAATTTATATATCAGAGGTGAAACCTTTTCCATAATGTAGGTATTAAGTGCTGTTATTGCCTGCTGTTTCATCACATACAATACTTTTAAAGTATCTTCGTACAAGTAATCTACTCCACACATGTGCCCAGAAGGAAGTTGTTCGACTAAAATAGCTATCTCCCTACTGGAGGCAAGATTGTTGAGCAGCTCATGATCTTCTGAGAAGTAATACTTGTCCTTGAATTGCTTCACTACAGTATTCACTACAGTTGAAAAAGTGTCTTTCCATGTGATGTCATCAATTCCCCACAAATAATTTGAGTCTGCAAATTCCTGCAAAGTTTCTATAGGCTTTTCAAAATGTGGCACCGTAAGGAAAGCAATTAGGTTTGAGTTGTAGGCAGTTATTAACATCATAGATGTAAAAAGGGACCAAGTTATTAAGTGTCTCATAAAATAATGTCTCGGATTCTTTGGAGAAATTCCGACAAAAATACTTATTGTAAAAAGGAATGAATAGCTGTAAGATGTGTATGAACTAGGTTCTTTATGCGGAAATACTCGATGATGAATATGTGAAAATATGTAAAATACAAAAGAAATAAACACAAAGTCAGCAATGATGTAATACCACAATGATTTGCTAAAAGGTGAGAGTACTTTCCATAAAAATATGTGTTGCTTCGGCTTAGGAGTGAGGAAAGTTACTCCCGATTGTAAGTAATGACGATTAATTTCGAAATTTTGGTAATAATAATCTTCCATGTAAACCCCAGGTAAACCAATATTGCATACACCTTTTACCATTAATCCAATGTAACCAGTCACTGTACCATTGTCGAGAAGTCCACCGAAATCATCACCTGCATCTTCTATATTCAAAGTGAAATTAAACTTATTGGAAATTTCTTGAAAAATCCTCCAATCCAAACCATCAAATGAGGTTTCATTCACTATAATGGTATAAGTCCTATATTCCATAAAACATGCAGTAATTTGGCGTCCTTGTAGATTTGATAGCTTATCAGGATACAAATTGGAGTTACTAATGAAGGTATCTGATTGCCATGTATCAATAATGTATGGGTTTGCCGGAAAAAGATAATCGCCAACTTCAAATGTTATAAAATCAAATGTAGTACTGTCACTTTGGAAGGTTTCGTTGGTTCTTGGTTTTGCGAATACACTATATGGGAAGAATTTCAGAAATTTTTTGTTTTGTTCAATTACATGTTCTATACTTTCTCCATTGTCTAGAACTATGAGAAACTTTCGTGTTCTTTTTTGAACGGATTTCATAGCACTTAAATAAAAGTTTGGAGTCAACTTAGGTAATTGCTTAGAGATAATAACAAACGATTTACATCCTTGGTTCATAAGTTGAACTAGTAATTCAGGAAATTCGAATTTTCCTTGTAGTTTCATTCTTATACGAACGGTAGGTAAATGTTTATCACTACAACTTGTTTGGAATTCTAGAGACAGATTGCTTTGATCTTGGAAAACCACTAGACACCTCTCCTGGCAAAAACACTTGTTGATCACGTCTGCTATCATTGCCTCCTTGGCATGTAAGTGAGCGGTTTCATTTTCAATAACTGTTACAAAGCTACAGAGACAATTCACTGTGTTAAGAACGATGATAAAAGTGGTTGTGTTGGACATCATTATCAGGGAGAGTTATTCTGAAAATATTAAAGAAAGTCATTACATAAACTTTTCTTATACAGTTTTGTGTATTCAATTTATTCTATAAGAGGTAATTCTTTACTCAGTAACATTCAAAGATCGATTTGTGTATTATACTTGTATAACATATCTATCATAGTGGATTGTTTGGTACACACATTATGCAGTGTACTGTATGACTAAGGAAAATATGTCACCTCACCCTCCTCTGTCTCTTTCTATTCTTCCTTCTCTCTATTCTCGTTCCTACGTTTATTAACTATCTCCATTTTTCTCTATTTGCGAATGAGTGTGGATTAAATCCCATAATTAGCAGTAACGGTGGATTAACGTTTACGTAATGTAGATACTACATGCACAAACACACATATACCCCCTATCTCTCTCTCTCTCTGTTTGTGTGTGTATGTGGCTGAGAGAGAAAGAGAGACAATATACAACATAAATATTGAAGTCACACTACCGTGTTTTCAGATATACTGTAAGTGTGTATACATTTAATGTTGATTTGAGTGTATTGTATTAAGACATATTATTTTTATTAGTTATAACACCTGTAAACTCAAGTAGCTAAAAACACCAGAAAATATGAAATACTTACATTCTGACAGCAGAAGAGATTTTGATTTTACAGTTTATTATCAGCATTTTTATACTATTTTGTCTGTTTGCTAAATACTGAAAACTAGGCTCCTTTTGCTAATACATATATCTTACTTAAGGAAGAAATAGCTTTCGAAGAGATTTATTATAGTAGTTTGCATTCTATAAATAATATGATTTAGTTATTTACTCTCATACGTCATTAAGATGATTAGATTTGTTACACGACGATATATTATTTCTCATCTGGAAACATTTACTTACACAATTTCTTCATATTTCAAATAGCAATTTTAATCACCAATGTCAAATAAATAAAAGAATAAAAAGATCGATTGATTGACATGAACGTAAATGTTCTTGTGCATCTAGGTAATTTATAAAGGAGACGTTGGTATTGCTCAACGTTTACTTTCAAATCCTGTTTACAATACATCTCCTTGCTCATTAACGAGGAAGTTTCTCATAAATTAACGAATTGCATATCAATTGTCTATAATGAAACATGAATAAATTTTCTGACTCACTAGCTCTCAAAGATTTAGAGAAGAAATGAAATGTAAGACATACATTTTTATTGCATGACGGAAAAGTTAACACGATGAAAGTAAATTTATTGACGAGATTTCGCCTAATTGCCTTAGACTTTTTCAAGACAAGACCTTACATGCCTGTGTAGGACGTAAACATACAGGTTTGCAAGTACAGCTAACAAATTAGAAAGAAGGAATTCATCAAATATTGTTTCTGTGTTAGACGTGAACATTTACCAAAAAAATAACAGCGTAACAAAAACAGATTCTAGGAAAACATCAACATTACCAGACGAGATATATGTTTTGTTCACATGTTATTTAAATACCTTGATGATATTTCGCCATGACTTATGAAGATTCCTTCCCACAGGCGTTATCATTTAAATTGTGGGAGAACCAACAAGTTTTGTAACCTTCTCTTACAACTCTATCTGTTAAGTCTTTACCATGACCTAATCACTTAACAGAATTTTATATAATGTTGTAGTTTGTTCAATAGTATGTGCTGATAATCTGGATTTCTTTTTGCACCTACGGATTGTTTGCAGCTGCAAGCGAACTTGCGGACACCGGAATTGAGCAGTGGGTCGCTAAAATACTTTTTATGGCCGCTTAAAATCGAACTGGTTTTCATGCCAGATTTAATAAGTGTTTGAATGTGGTACTTCTTCAATAGCAGAAAGGAAAACAAGACTTAAGCAACCAGAAGTGCACACCACAAAGAACTCGCTCGAGAAGCTGAAGAGTCCCATTATTTAACATTCAGAAGATTACGGAGAAAACTAGAAGATTATTGAATACGTACCACACCCAAACATCTATTAAACCTGGCCGAAAAATCAATACAATTTTATGCTGCCATAAAAAGTATTTTAGCCACCCACTGCTCAGTTCCGGCGTCTACAAGATCACATGTAGCTGCAAACAAAATTACTTTGGACAAACAAAGCGACACTTAACAAAGAGATTCACAGAACACTTAGGATATATTCGTAGGGGCGAAATAAAATCCCGATTATCAGTACATACTATTGAACAAAACCACAACATCAGTGACAATTCAGTTAAGTGTTTAGGAGGTGGTAAAGATTTAACAGATATGGTTGTAAGACAAGGCTATAAAACTTGTTAATTCTCCCACAATTTAAATGACAACGAATGTGGGAAGGAATCTTTATAATTCATGTCGAAATATCGTCAAGTAATTTAAATCACATATGAATATAACATGAATGTCGTTTGGTTATTGTTGATGTGTTTCTGACATCAGTTATTTCTTTAAAATTGTTATTTTTGTTAAATGTTCACGCCTAACACAAAAATTATTTTCACGTACGATTTTTCGTAAAATTTCCTAACTGTACTTGCAACTTGCATGTCTACATTTTGTACAAACAGGGTGTCTCTGTTTTGGTTTGACTAGCGAAAGCCGGAAGCAACTAGGCAAAACATCACCGTTAATAAATTTTCGTGTTATTATACTAAATATTTGTAGTTTTCATAATGCCCCACAGTACGTGACACTAAAATATGTTTTTTTTATCGATGGTAGCAGTTTACAAGAGGATTTGAAACTCCTCAAATCTTCAATAGATTTTTTTATACAAGGCTTCGCTAAAACCATGTTATAATTTGCATATAATCTACAACACTAACACTTACTACAAGACTAAGACTAACACTAACAAACATTCAAGAGTGCTTCAAAAGTAAAGGTGATTCTAAAACCCTATCAGGGCCACGCATTTGCTCTCCAAACAGTTATCTAAAAGTACAAAATAATATTTATCGTACCCTCCAAGAAATATCCTGATGCTTGAATATTATGAACTTAGTAATACCTTGAGTTTGATACTACAAACAGGAATAAACTACATGTTGTTGTTGAAAGCTTATTGACCGATTTTCCATTAACGTTAACGAGTTTTAGGCTAAAAGCTAAATATAAGCCTAACACAATAGACACATTAGTTTTAATATATAAAGTATGTGAGTAAATACATATGTTGCTGACAATTCAAAGTAAAAGTTATAGTAACCGTATACATGTGGAAAGAATAAACCTCCAACTTTGTTTTCTCTTCTTTTTTACTGATTTTGGTCAAATATATTGCTCAATAAAACAGAAGTATATATTTTTAAGGTATACAATAAACGAACAATAAGGCAGCGAATATATACCTGTATATAATTGTAAATAATACAACAAGAAAGTATTACCCTTTCAATGTACCGAGTCTTTCAACGAAAATTTCACACCACCTTTATTTCGTAATTGAGAAGTTTTTTTTTAATAATTCACAAGCGCATTAGCTTTAATTACAAGAAGACGAATTACTGCAATAAATTTAAGACGAATTTATCCCATTCCCTGCAGTAAATTAACGAACAATCCAATTTTTGTTAAATGCCAATATGATCCATGAGACACACTATTTAAAAAAAAATATCTTGGTTCAACTGAGAAAAATGTTATTATTCAGTAATGTTACTCAATACTTTTAGTTATTATAAAGAAAAATTTCACAAATGAAGCGATAATTTATATAATGAGATGTTATGAATATTCTCTATCACTTGTCATACGGTCGAAGGGGTTCCTACATGCTTCACTATGATATGTACATTGCGTAGTCCGCTAGTATCTCCGGTCTTGTGACAAACCGCTATATTTATGGCAAGTGGTCAAGTGATACATGATTTGAAAGCTCGTTCGATTCTATTTAGAAAAATGCTATTTTTTTTGGAATCTCACAGATAATTTTGCTGTTATTTAGTTTCGAATTGAAATAACTATGTAGAGACTATTTTGTTTAGTGACGTAATAATGTATCCTCTTAAACGTTAGATATATCCTCCTCGACCACCATACAGTGTTAAAATACTGTTGGGAATATCACTCTGAAGCAAATTTGATCATATTGTGGTTACTATCTTCTGTGGTCTAGTAGTAAAACTTATGAGTTTTAAAAGGCAACTAAAGCCATGTGACGTTATTTACAAGAGCGTTATACAAACGATTTTGGCATTTCAGTAAAACCTTTGTGGAAAATCTTGTTCTGAACCGCTTAACACTGAAAAAAATCTCAGCGATTCCAGAATTCAGTTGCTGACATTTAGAATACACTTTTCAACATTGCCGCATATAATCTATGACAAGATCAGAAAAGGGCAAACGTAGCACATGGTATGGCAGGAGACATGTTGGGGATCACGTTCTCGGTTAAAATAATACTTTTACAATGAAAATATACTAGTTATTATTTAATGTTAAAATTATCGTCATACTGACATTCTTGCAATCTACACTACAATTTGCCGTACATTCCCTGCAAACTCTCTGCGAGTGTAGGCCCAACACAATTTACTAACATATAAACTTAGAAAAGAATGTTATAGGTTTGTTTCTTCATATACACCGTACCAGATTAATAATAATGATTATGAAGAAAAACACGATGTCACATACTGAAATCAATTCGTTGTATACTGACATCAATGAAATTATTAGATAATTTATCATTAATTATTGTTCCATTTTTCTTCATTTAGATAGAAATGAAATAATATAGCCAATTACAGGCTGAAGATATGATAGCACTAAAAGAGATAGTGCGTTCAGAAACTTATTGGGCTCTGGAGTGATTCCAGGAATATGTCAACCACGGAAACATACTCTGGATTTTTGTACAAGTACATCAGTGCACTCGGTTCTTGGAAGGTATGCAACTAGGCGGTAACAAACGCAGGCACGTGTCTGGCCACCAAATGAAGTTAGAGAGAGTGCGTTGTACACTTTTGGATTGTCTAAAGAGGAGCTGAAATCAAAGTTTGCTCCCCCTTGCGACAATACAAACTGTGCCCTTGCATATAAATGCATGTTTACGAAACAATTTGAAAATGAAGTGTTGCAAATGTGTAATGAGCTTCCGTTGTTAGATTATTTAACAAGCTAACATTTACGATTCTACTTAAATTTAATTGTGAATTAGGGTCATTTGGGGCATTCCCGATAGTTGGGAATTCTGACACTTCTAAGCTTGCAACACTGTTTAAACAACAGTCAATAGTCAGCTAGTGATATAAACAAGAGATATCGAGTAAGAGACGTCGTAGTTTACTGAAGCACTGCGCTAATTTACTAGTTTGTGTGTTTTTATTGTGAAGGACCAGCATCATATTTGTAACGTAAGTTGTTCCGAGAATGTGACTAAAATAAAAGATTCATTTCTGAAGTTTTCTAGAGCGGACGTTGATCATGGAGTCCGTAGTCACTACACAGTATGAAAGGGTATAGACTCATGTGTGTGCGCAGGTTGATTAATATGCTTTAGTCAATGGTACTGACTCCAGAGTTTAATACATTTCTAATATTAGGTGTTTGGGGGCAATTCCGACATTACTTTGTGGGGTAATTCCGACATCTTCACTAGTAGTGTATTTCTGTAGTTTCTTCGCAAAAATATAGGTGACACGTATTTATTAGCGTAAATTACAAAGATGTATATTTTTATTTCCCATACCAAACATTATTCGTAACTATTCCTGAAAGACTTCGGAAGACTATAAGAACAAAGAAATCATGGCTTAAGCTTTTGATGTGGTAAGAAATAGAATGAGTCTTGGTGCAGGTGAAAAAGCCTCTCATGCTCCTTGATACATGTTGCGGGACATAAGAAGAGTGAGAAAATCAAGCATTTGTGGGGAAGTTGAACTTGGGCTCCCATCAAAAAAGAACTGAGCTTAGCCGAAATTCTTTGATATTTAGACTAACAAAATAGATTTGAAACATCTGACATTAATCCAGTAATAAAATCCATGAAAGTTCATTATTATATTCCTTTAGGTGTTCAGTATGAAACTCAGTCTCAGTTATCTACAATACAGCGTATTTTGAATTGGTTGTGATTAAGTTTTTTCAGTCTTTGTTTTACTTTCGTTTTTAAGAGTAACGAACAAACCTGCGATGCAATGACATTTATTTTATATTTTATTATTTTAAAAATAATTTCATTTTGAGATAATCTATCAGATGACATTTTCAACGTGTAATATAAATTCGTCCTAAAGTATGACGAATGTTAAAAACGATATAAACCGTGCAAAACTCCACTTACACCCTACCAATTTTTGACTTTACAGCCCCCAATCTAAAATTCCTGGCAGAATCCTTGCGAAAAAAGGTTCAGTGTGGTTGCTTTCAGAATGGCGGTCATTGATATTGTACTCTCTCGCAGGTAGCACATTCCATTGTGTATCCATTTACAGCCATATAATTTCGAAAGCATTATTCCTTAGTAAAAGAAAATGTTCTTTTAGTCACCTTATATTTAATCTACTTGCTATCTGTGGTTCCTCTTTCTTGCGTTACTCTTTCGTTATTTGTTGACTGTTGAAGCTATAATTTTGGCTGTGAATATTTTCATAGGTACTCATTCTACCTGTATACCAAGTATCATCAAAATCCGGTCTATCTTATAGCAAGTGTGGCATGTAAGTCAAACCTTTCTCTGTGGTCTAATAACTGAACGTTTTTTAAAAAATCAACATTGAAGAAGTGGCATGTCATCTTAAATACAATTGGATTTTACATCAATTAAATTATTTCGGAGTTTCAATAAAACCTTCGCAAAAATCTTGATTTAAAACAGTCAGAACTGTATGAAGGATGGAGAAAAGCAGCTGGGAAATTTAATAAGGTAAGATTTTCTTTAATTGGGAGTCCTTTCGTTTGCACTGCAACACCCAAATCAGAACACCCTGAAAGCATGTTATCACTTAGCAGTTGCTACCCCGTTTTCTTCTATTAAATGTAAAAATAGAACTGTGTGACTTGATTAAGAAATGATTATGAGTGAATTAAGCAGTGCAGACTCGGGAGAGTGGAGATGAAATATATTTTTCTCAAAACGCTTTTTTTTTTAGACTTATGCCCTTATTCCATCAAACTCCTCAATTCTTGTGAACGCATCACTCAACTTGTCACTGAAATTCTCAAACGAAAAGTTTTCGTGAAGAAACTTAACACTACACAAAAACTGAAGAACACAATTTGTGTGGAAGTAGCAGAAAATCCACCAGACTCGGTGATCCAACGTGCGGTGCGGAATTTCAGTGACAGGATGCGAGCGTGGGTTTGCAAGAATTATGGTCCTTCTGACGACGCCATTTTTAAAACCTAGACTTTCTTCATCTATTTTCTCATGTTCATTCATAAATGCCATGATGTTTGTATTATATTAGAACCTTGTAATATGACCGAGACAGGCCGCGTCCCGAGCACACATCAGACCTGAAAACTTGACCCGAATGAACCGATTGACCCACTAACAGTTTCAGCTATGATGACAAGTAGCACAGGACGTTAGTGAGGGAAAACATAATAGGAAAAGCTGAAAGCATATAAAGGGAGAACTAAATGTAACAAACAGTGAGAAATCCGACATAATGGACTGATGCCACATTTTCGTGGTTTATAATTTTTTTCATATTTGTTCAACGTGACGGGCCGAAGTCCAAAGTTACTATATTTGCCCATATAAAAATAAAATTAACCGTATATTTTCAATGGTTACTATTAAATGTACCACATGTTTTACTGTAATTACCAATGTAACATGGCTTTGATCCTTAAGTGATTTGTAATTTTGCTAAATTAACTTATATTCTTAATCATCGACTTTTCCAATTTTATTTTGTATTTTGTGAATTGCTTACTCAAGATTACAATGTTGCTTATATGTTGTTTATTATGTTCTTTACCAAAAAAAAAATATATGTTGTTTATCATTACTAGAGGATGCCAAATATCTTATAACATTTTATTCCTATTGATAGGCTTCGACTTTAAGCTCCAAGCTGGAAACACTGTATCTCCAAAACGAAGCCAAATCGGACGCATGATTATAGAAACTTTATTATCACACCAAAATAAGAATAAAAGTTCCTATAATCAGGGACCCGATTTAGCTTCGTTTTGGAGATACAGTGTTTCCAACTTGGAACCTAAGGTCGACGCCTAACAATAGGAAGAAAATGTTATACGGTATTTCGCATCCTCGAATGATGATAAACAATATACGTAAAGCACACACCACAAAGTTGCAAACTATGGATGAAATATCTTAAGAAATTACGTAGTTTGTATAAAATGGCAAAAATCTTATTGTCTGATCCATAGTTTGCAACACTGCTGTGTGTTATTTAAGTATGTTTTTTATCATCACTACAGGATGCTAAATACCCAATAACACGACGAAGTGCGATTTGAAAATTTTAAACGTTATACCAGGCTGGCAACACTGACAGTCCGGTGACATCGTGTTTTCACTCCATATATCCACCATGTTGTTAAAAAAAATCTGCAAACGAAATGTTCATTCAATCCGTTGTTAATGACGTACTGAGAATTATTAATTTTCTTCCCATTGTTAGGCGTCGAATTTAGGCTCCAAGTTGGAAACACTGTATCACTAAAATGAAGCGAAATCGGAGCCATGATTATAGGATCTTTTATTCTTATTTTGGTGTGACAAATCATCTCACATAGTATTTGCGCATATGACTGAGACACCCTAATTTGTTCCTGATAGTCACATGTAAACCCTTTAGCTGATAACAAAGAAAAATGACGCGCGTTAGAACTTTGTCCACGTTGAGCCAGAATTGTTTGCACTTTCGTGAATCTTTAACGCAGCTAGTTCTACAATTGGAATTGAAGGTTATAATATGTTTTGACAAAAACGGAAAGGTATGCAGAAAATGTAACTTACCGTCAGTCCTCAAAGTAATTCCTATCGGTACTGGTGGTGAATTTAGGAGTCTTGGACTTAAAGAAAGGACCGTGAGTGCCTGGTATATGTATGCCAAATTGGTGAAGGATTAGCCACGACATTGGTTGTTCAATGAATGGAAGAGATGATAATCTGTTAGCACAAGATTCGTAGAGTATGATGGGTGGCAGAGTATCTCCCAGCGAAGTCATTGTATTGAATAACTGTCCACTCGTACCACATGTGTCTCAGCATTGTCGGACAGGAACAATACGCTCTTGCATTTCACAAACGCTCGCTCCTTCTGCTGCAGTACCGGTTGAGCAGGTTCCAACTACTGCGATTAAAGGTCCGCAGTGATGTTTTGACCAGTGGATCACTCGTAGTTCACTACTTGGCGACTAGTCTACCAGATATAGAGAATGGTTTTGCGTGGTTGCAGAGGTAGTTTTATGGTGTGAGGCACAAGGTCCAGTAGTGACAACCAATGTCTGCCGTTGTAGCCGAGGTAGCAACCACAAACAGGTTGTCAGTCGTTGGTTCTTGTTACCTTCGGACGGTACATGGGGTACCTTTTACATCTTCTCTATGCGGTTCAGGTGAAGTCTGAATGTTTTATCAGATACATAGAAGCGATTGGCAAGCTCAGTCACCAAGTATTAGCTACTGTCCTACTCTATGGCCATCGTCAGGATCTCATCTCCTCGACCTGTGGGCGACAACTGCGTAGTTCATAACACAAGGACAACTTTTCCGACCTGAATTTCTGGAACTAATTTATCGCAAAGCGTTCATTTATAGCATTATTCCCAACGGCTTCACGTATTCGGCAACTTGATTCGGCTTCGGATAAGCCCACCTTACAGTAAATAAGCAAACAACGCCTAACTAGCTTCTTGAACACTTCAATTTTTTCCCCACTACTCGAGCTATGACTACAGTGAGTGCGCAACGCACCTTTTTGGTTCACGGCCAGTGTTTCCACTCCCAACTCGATCCATTTCCCAGCTCCGGAGGCACTTATTTCCGTTTCAGTAATGTGACATCACTTTCTATGATACGTTAAAAACGACTATAACATTGTCGGTTACCTTTTAATTGTGTAGTACGTTAAAAGAAGATTCACCTAATATAATTTTTCCGCTCTAGCTGTGTCACTCTTCTATGTCACTTTTAGTAATGACATTACTTTTAGTGAGAACATTTTCTAATAACTTATCTGACTGCATTAAATTATTTATTATACATAATATGTTTCAGTTTTTTAAATCATAATTTATATGCACTAATTGACTAGTTTTCAATCTTTTAGATAAGTAATGAATTTGTAAACGTATATATACTTCAAAAGAATAAACGCATAATACTGAAAAGCTCGTAAATTGATGAATGGTCTTTACTGACCAGTTTCTTAAAAAATAATCATATTCTCCAAGCAAAACTTCGCTGCTGAAAGGAACATTAAAATTATCTTATGGTTTGCATGCCATCTAAAAGGCAAATACTCACCTTTATGTTTAAAAAAAAAAGACTTTCAAACTAAAAAGTCTCCTAAATCCGTTTCAGGACTAATGTGTTTACTCTACAAACCATCATCTAAAAGTACCAAATACTATTTACCTTATCTTCAAACAAATTGTACTAACGGCTGAACGTTTTAGCTTACATTTATCTTGAGTTAGAATCTAATTCCCACGGTAAAGCTACGTTTTGTTGTTGGTAACGTATTCGGCATTATGGTGAACAAACCTGAAATAATTATTTAAGGATAAAAGCCTAAAACATTTCTTATACATTAAACAGATTGCGTGTTATCATAGAAGCAAAATATACGTAAATATACTTCTACCTAATAGTTCACATCAAAACTTACCATAACCATATCCATTAGGAAGTAATATTTTTTTTCTTTAAATATGTTGATTTCTCACATGACAACTAAACAAGGTTGTTTTCTTTTATGAGACATATATTGAGATAAAATCACTACTATAGACTTCCCAGGTCAGACACCACTCTACCCCATTAGTGTTCATAAATATATTTTTTCTGAATTTGGTGAACAATATAGCTCAATGAAAGAAGAATATGCATTTTTTGAACAAGGTATACAGAACAGTAAGACAGCGAGCATTAACTTATACCGAATAAAGTTGGAAGTACGAAAAGAAATGTTGATACGAGCACTTTGCAACTCTCTGAAGTTTAGGATGAAATAAAATTAGCTTTTACAATTAAAGTGATTTAAAGATTTTACTATAGTCTCACTAATTAGTAAATTTTTAAATATTTTCCTTACTTTAGATAGGTGGGGAATAGGTGTATTCAAGAATGAATACAGATTTGCGGTTAGGATGTAGCGAATTAAGAAACGATAGAAGCGGTACTTACACACTTGTCAATTTACTTCGTGCTTCAACACAAGGTGTTTACTAAGAAACATTAGCAACTTTTCACTTGAAAGGTACGTACAAGGAAAAGGTTGAAGGAGCATCTGAGGTACCTCTTTGCTGAAAGGAGTGTTGACAAGGGTGTTACTATCTCGTTCTTTCGGAATATTTTAAATTTGATTTGTTTCGTATGACCAGGGTACCGGTTATTCCTCAGGATTTTTCGTTTCGAGGTATTAAAGTTATCAAGGGAGTGTAAGAAAAATCTACATTAATAATTATTTAATATTTGTTTATGTAGTTAGGACGGTATATATATACGAAGATTAAGTCATAAGTCATGGCAAGTATTTTTTTCTTTCGAATGGGGGATAACAGGACAGATCAAAGATTAACATTGGAAAGCTTATAGCATAGACTGTCGAATAGTCTTACCAGAGGAAGGCTGGATGAAGGAGGCCCTCTTGGGGAACAAGCAAAACAGCAACCGGACAACACACTCCGGCAGTACACACTCTACAACATTTGAAAGCCATTATCAAGCTCGTCACTATTCGATCTGGTAGGGCACGCACACCTACTGCTTCTTGTAACTCTGTGTGGCATTTCCGTGAATTTCTGCCGCGGAGAAGTGCTACTTTCACATACGCACGTAGTTCACTCTTCGTGACCTCCAGTCCGGACCACTATCGCTCACCCACTGAACTTCGGGGCGTGCCTACTCACATACACCAGCTAATGGGACAACTCGACAGTACATACCATAAGCTTCGCAACGTGTATCTTCGATCTGTCCTGTTATCCCCCATTCGAAAAAAAATAGTTGCCATGACTTATGACTTAACCCTCGTATATAAATAATAATAATAATAATAATAAATCATAGCCATATTCAATCCACTACTGGTTGAGGCATCTCCACGGAGAGACGACATTGGTCTACTGCTCCCACGCTGAACGGACGGACTGGGAGAGGAAAGTCTAAGCTCTCACTGTCTTTTATCCATAGCAGCTCCCCCATTGCATCAAAAGGCTAGGTAGGCACCGTTCCAGACCCATATGTCCTAGAAGAAATCCTTGACAGCACCGGGAATCGAACCCAAGAGACCTTAATCCATGGTCAGCTACGCGAATTCATTATAAGCTATTTTTAGCTATCAGGAGCATAACAATACTGTCTTCCATAACAATACAGTTATACTATACGGTACATACAGCCCTAATTCAGATAATAGGCTTTATGAGTGGATTTTATTATGTAAGAGTCCGTTTCCAAGAGACCTGTATCTCTTTACCAAGTGTAAGTACTTTTCAAATTTAAAATATATTCCAATTTCTGTGTATGCCAAAAATCGTACAATTTTAGACTGTAAAATTTCAATTTGCCGAGAGTTCTTCTGTGTATCAGGATCCCATATTATTGCCGCGTATTTTAGCTTTGACCTAACATACGTTGTATATACAAATTTTAAAGCATCAGTATTCGAGAAATCGCTAGCAAACCTTATCACAAACCCGAGGTTCCTGTAAGCTTCGCTAACAAAACGATTTATGTACATGTCGAATGACAGGTTAGATTAGTGGTTACACCAAGATCAGTGATATAATCGACTTGAACTAGATGAGAGTCATTAACTTTATATTAAAATTTCAAATAGTTTGCTTTTCTCGTTATTATCAAGTTTTCTAGCTACGTAATGTGTGGATTCAACAAGGTTAGTTATATTTGATTTATTTCGCAAGAATCTATGTTGGAAGGGGGAAATAATTGAGCGAACATGTGAATATATACATTCATGTTTAATAATTTTAAATACTTTGGCTGGCGCAGATATTATGGAAATTGGGTGATAATTTTTAAGATCATTAGTCATGTCATCAATTTTAGGAACGAGACAGATATTGCCAAGTTTCCATTTGGCAGGAAATTTACAAGAAGCTGGCGATTTATAGAAAATTGCTTGTAGTGGATATTTAAGAATTTCAAAACAGCCTTTGAAATTATAGGATGGGACTTTTTCAGCCCCAATAGATGTCCGAAATTTCAGTTTTTAATAGCGTTTTCTACGTCCTTCAGTTCAATGTGTTCAAGAAATAATATATCTAAAATTTCAGAACTATTGTGTTCAGTTAAAGTAACAAGATTATATTTTGACATATGGTTGGCTACTTGAAAATATTTCATGAATGCATTCGCAATAGCTGTTTCTTCACTTAATTGTTGTCCCTCGTAATATAACACATAGCATTCTGACTTCCATCTTTTATATTTTATGAATGTCCAAAGGCTTTTAGGATCAGTTAAAATGTTAGTCTCACAATTACGCAAACAAGTTCTATAGGCTGTAGATATTTCCCTTTTTACAAATAGTACGTAATTCTTTTAATTTATTATAGTGATAACTAACATCTCTGTTTGATTCTTTCCATTTTCTACGGTGGTATGGCTTTTTCTTGATTAGGTTAATTATGTAATTTGAAAACCAGATAGGGTACTTTAGTTTAGATCTTTTTTGCGGTATACATTTATCAAAAACGGCATATTATGTATCATAGAAAGAGTCAACACGATCATCGACTGTTAAACTATCCGATACACTTTCCCAATTAGCTGATACAATTGTCGCTACGCAATTGCACATAATTGGCTTTGGAAAAGTTGTAATCATTTGTATGTTATTTCGGTATATTTTTTATCCGCTTGGTGTACATAAATTCAGCTAATAATGCAGAATGATGAACATTCTCAAGAACGATCGAGTCATGTTCAACAATACTGTGAGAGTTAGAAAGCACTACATATGATGTTTACCATATTTGTTTATAACATCGTGGAAAGATTTTTAATTGTAAAAGTTCATCAAATTATATCATGTATGGCATGTTGTTGTTGAGCTAAGAAAATAATAATTCCGGAATATTATAGTCATCTGTTAGGAGAATGCTGCTTTCTGGTGGTAATATACTATACATAAAATGAAAATAATCTTGGTATACTGAAATAGGAGACGCAGGTATAATATAGACAACACACACAAATACACAAGTAAGATTATTTACAAAATGTTTGGCTAAAATACAATCTACACCAGGAATATCAGAGGAGGAAACTTGCTGCACTCTAATTTTTTTATTTACCGCCAACAGAACTCCACCCCAGATTTCTTACAAGAGGAAGCAAGATTTGTGTAATCTCTTAATACAACATACCTTGAATCAAAAAGTTCAGAATCAATATGACTATCGGTGAAGCAAGTCTCGATTAATGAGAAAGCGTGGTAGTTATTTTTTTTAATGTTTACATACAATGTGTTTATTTTTTTCGGAAGGCACGTATATTTTGTACGTATAAGCTAAAGTTTGCTTGCTTACCAGATGTTACACTTTTTGTCGGATTCTTTGAACCTGAAAATTTAAGTCTCAGCTATGAGAGCTTAATTCACTGGCAGTGGAACTTCTGATTACAACTCCTCGGTTTGAGCGCGAAGGGGGAGAAGAGGATACACTATTAATTGCAACATTGTTTATTTCCTTCAACGAATTACCGGTATTGATTTTTCTGATTCACTTTCACCTCTCGTCTTCTCTCTGGCGCTGTTATTGACAGGAACAGGAAATTGAGTTGAAATTCTTTCAGTTTTTGATATGTTGCGGTGGTTTTGTTCTGCTCTGTGGGGGATCACTAGAGGGGAGGGTGAGGCGGGAACTATATGGTGTTTGTCTCAACTCAGCTGCAGAAACCATATTTCCTTCTTGCAAGTTGGATGTCCTCGGGGTTTCAGGTGTCGGTGAACTAGCTGCTGCCCATGTCTTTTCTTCACGGTTCATAGATTGGTCGTAATATTCACGATTGTAGTTTTCTTCCAACTCAATAAAATCTTTTTCAATCAACAAACAAGTACCTATACTGAAAATATGCGAAGCAACCTCTCTTTCTGAAGTCTACTAGATAAGGTTGAAGCTTTAAATGCTCACTACTTAAAGTTGAAGTTTGAGAAATCTTGTTGGATGTATACTCTGGTTCCTCTTAGTTTGGACTTATTTTTCAAAACTCTTTTGTTTTTATAAGACAAGAAATAACATATGGTTGGTCGCACCCTATCATCACATTTTCTGCCTATGCGATGGCAGGCAGCGCTGTATGCACTGTTCACTTAATGTTATCCCCATCCAATCATTAACATTTTCTTTACCTTTTCTTCGACACGCTCCCAATTCTCACTGCCTTCTTCCAGAATGTAGTGAATCACGAGATTTTGACAACGTGATCTGATTTCGAGGTCATCAATCTTGTATTCCAGATAATGCATATGAAATCTATTAACTTCCTCAGAGATGCCCTTGAATATACTTTCCATATTAAAAACTTTCTACATTACATTATTAATTTACTCTTTCATTTGTTTAATTTCTGAAACTATTTGCACATTCAAAGCAAGCACAATGTTCAGAACAGTTTTTATTTCAGCAATTTCAGTCTTTTGAGAAATTATAGGATGTCCGAAATTTTTTTCCACCGATCCGATAAATAACAACGTGAGAAAAACGAAGTCATATGCTAAGCACGCTTTGGATACTTTCAACATCGTGGGGCTGCTGTCCTTTTCATCCCACCACACAACACAGCACTACAGAGGAGGCCGATTCTGGCTCTCCAGGTATCAAGGGAGATACCCATGTCACGCTTCAGACACTTCAGAGCTCACGAGAAATACGTCTTTCTTTTTACACACTAACTCACAAACTTAATCGTGTTAGTTCTTACTCAATACTTTATAATATGTTGGCAGTAACGAGATTCCACGTTAATTATTATAAATTATTATTTTTATTAGAATTGTTTATAAACCAGTACTATTATTGACGTTTTAACCTTTTGGGAAGTTCCTCCTTTCTTCATATAGCAAATATCAATTAATTTAGTTCGTTGATTAGTGTCAGTCCTCCGCCTTAATTAGTTGCACGGAATATTGTCTACCCAGGTGATTTGAACATTTTCAAATTCTTTATTCTAATTTTGACCTCAATCTTCGTAGCTTCGGGTATCTGAACTCCTTCAGTATAAATTTAAAATTCCTCTATGTCTTCTCCGTTGTGTACATTAATAAATTTGTAGAAATAACTTTTCAACACATCCATAATTTTAGTGGGATCAGCTTCAAGTTCTCCATGTTCATTTCTAATCACCCCTAATTTCCTTTTCTTAACAAGTTTACCTCTTTGTTGTATATTATTTGTCTTTCTGTTTTCCTATATCTCTTGAATCTCCTGCGAGTGATATTTTCGCCTTTGGTTTCTAAGTCTGAGTTTAGAGTTACATCTTGCGTTATTGTAGTGGTTGATATTTGCTTCGGTTTTATTGCTTAGTTATCGCTGCATTGTTTGTTTTCGTTTCTCATAAAGTTTAAGGCATTCTTGATCAAACGATTTTTTTCTGCGTTTAGTCTTATCTATGCCTTTCTTCACCATATCATAAATTGTCTCCCACATCTTACATAAAATTAATTATTCATGGCATCTTTACTATTATTCGATTCGACTAAAATTTCGGAACTGTTCGAAATTTTTAGTTTATACTCTTCCTTTACACTCGGGTTATCTACTCGTTTAACTTCATATTTCAGTTGTTATCCTTTACTTTCCTTTACTTTCTATGTTCTCGATGCGTAACTTTTCCCTCACTTTTGTGATCACTAACTGATGGTCAGTGCCAGCTTCAGTTAACGTACATTATTTTGCTGTGTAATTTATATATCAACATACGTGATATATCTGGTTGTGAGTTTTACATGTGGATATACCCATGCGTATTTACGTTCAAAGTATGTGATTTGGACTAGTACGTCTTTGGAAATTGCGTATGTTACAAGTCTTTCTCCATTGTTGTTGTTCTTTCCGTAATGTCTATAGTAGGTCTGTATTTTTCTTTCCTACCTACCTTAGCGTTGAAAACATCCAACAAATTTCGTGTTATACTTCGGTAATCGGTCAAACAATCTATTCAGCTAATTTTAAACGGTAATTTTGTCGTTATCATCAGCGTCATCGGTCGTAGCATTAACATTTTTTAAAACTATGTTGCACCATCGAGTACGTGTCGTATCAAATCGTATCGTACGATGGTCTTTCGTTCATGAACTCTACGTTCTGAGCTGCCGGAGGAGTACTGTTATGAAATCAGGACTTATGTTCCGAAATTATGTGACTGAGTTTCCTCGTAGTAGAAAGTGTATTTGCCCCGTTAAATTTCATATTGACCTTCCCAACGGAATTTTTGTACCGTTGATATATCCAGCTCGTGCTTGGCTGTCTCTTGCGCCACATGAAGATAGCGTCCGTTTTGTATAGAGTTCGTAAGTTGTACGTTCCTATTCTAAGGCTTTGTTTCTTGGAGCTCACTGGAGATCCGAATGGGAAACTAGTTTACCTCCGGAATATTTTATCCAAGGAGAACCATCTGCTACTATTTCTTGACATAATTTAGCGGTATAGAGTTGCCAGCTCTACCACATCGCGGTAGAGGCTAACATCAAAGGATGCTGTCCTCCTCTGTCCATCTCTGTGCCATTCCGATGTCATTCATCTTCAGCCTCAGCGTGGTAAGAATAAAGTTGTTTCCCTTCACCGTGATATTTGTTTTTATTGAGGTTATATATCCTTGGCCTTTGTAGACCTCTTTACTAACTGCAAGGCAGCAGTACTGGGTTTGGTCCGCCCCGAAATATTTTCACTAAAAACCATATCTGGTAGGTATTTCCCGATCCTCCACCAAGGGAGCACCTGGTGGTAAATCAGTAAGACCAACACCAAACATAGATACGACTTAAATAATTTATTATAATGAAAGTAATAAAAGAAGAACCATCAATCATAGTTCCAACTTTAAGCGAATCCCTTGAAGACGTATTGAAGTGCACGGAGTAAGAGAAACTATCATGGAGAATGTTTTAAGCGTGAAGTTTAAACTAAATTTATGGATGTCAGAAACGACGGTGAAGAAAGTAGTGAAAGTTTGAGGGCAAATTAGTGAAACTCCGAAAAGAAAGTAAAATAGTCAGTCAGTCAAACTTATTGCTACATGTCCAATTACACCGGAAGTATATCATTGCGTTGAACATCTGTTATGCTATCCCCTGATTGATAATGATCGAGTAAATGAGGGTCAGCTTGTTTCATACAGTTATCGTTTAGTTGTGCGTTGGGTCTGAGTATATGTAGTGCAAAGGTATCGCAAAGAGATGTGGTAGCCTTAAAAAGAATGCACACTGACTATATACATACTTGTAAACGTCAATGTATAGTATATTCCCTCTATCATGTCTACACGTTTCTAGTCATAAACATCATATTCTGTAGATTGAATTCAAGTTTACCTCTAACATTAGATCTCCCATAGTGAAATAGGAGTTCCACACTAAAGATAAATGAGCTTGAACTGTACACATTGAAATTGGATTCGGAATTTCTTTTCACTTTATATTTTTATATTGAACATTAAACAGACAACAAAACATAGTTGCACGTCTTGCAATTAAGATCAGAATAAAACTCTGAACTGCTGAACAAGACTATACTATTCGTAAAAAATAAATTACACGTAAGGTTTCGACCTTCTAGCAAAGATCCTCATCAGACAT